>CM070873.1:38936806-39186806 GCA_036365515.1 Torymus aiolomorphi | reverse complement strand
ATAAGGATCTGTGTGTTGATCAGTCGGTCGAGAGTCGAGCGCTTCAGCGGCGCTGTGCTAGTGTTGTTCTGCATCAGCTTAGTATCGTGACCCGTGTAGATAACCACGCCAAAGACCCAGCGGGTGTTGCGTAGCATCGCGCCACGTAGAAGTAGCTGGTCTGGACCTATCGGCGTGCTCCTATTCAACGTAACGAGATATAGATGTCATTGCGAAGTAAAAGATTTTCACAACGATAACAGGCCGACTATTTTGACCAGGTGTTGATAATACTATTGTCTGTAAGATATTTCTATCTAAAAACTCCTAGCGGTTTAGTTCTCGAGATATTAAATATCAAAGTCGCGCATTTTAACACAGCGCCTTATGGGACGACCCGCGCGAAATGAACGTTTTCGTTTGTAACTCGAAAAGTTTTCTTAGTAATTTTTCTAAAAACCGAAATGTTATTAATGACATCTATTAGAACAAGACATTCAAATCTGAGAAAGCCTAGCGGTCTCGTTCGTGAGATACGTTAATTGAAAGTGCGGAATATCAGGTTAGATTTCACGCGCGCGTGAGACGCATGCATGGCGAGGGGAGAGAGAGCGGGAGCGCCGCTGACGCGCACGCTTACTGCGCACACACAACAGGCGTCTGTCGGTGTCTGTGCTCAGTCCCGTAGCAAGCAACTCTCAAAAGAAAGAGAGGGGGAGCGCATGCGAGAGCCTGTACGCGTCGCACGGGGCGCCGTGGTCTGTGGATTCGGGCCTCGTTGGTGAAACCCCCTTAAGAAATGTCTGTTTTAACGGGGTGGCATAGTCCTACCATTACCGACCGAGCAATTAACACACTTTAAAGCTTATTAAAAATAAAATACGTAGAATCATAAAAAATCAAGAGCACACTGCTATGTGGTTTTGAAGGTTCTATCATCCAGTAAAAGTTTGAAGTCGAAATATCAAGTGGTTTTTGCAAAAACTTTGAACAAAACAAAATTCAGTTTCATTCAAAGTTTTTGCAAAAATCACTTGATATTTCGACTTCAAACTTTTACTGGATGATAGAACGTTCAAAACCACAGAGCAGTGTGCTCATGATTTTTTGTGATTCTACATAAGGTAAAGTACCCAATACCTGGACAGATTTTAAGCATAATCACAAACAAACGACATTTTCAAAGCCAATAGGCGGATTTTTTTCAAACTTTTAAATCTAGATATTGATTTGTAATCCATTTAATGTTGTATTCACAGAAAAACTCATTTTCATGCTTATTTATATTAAAAAAATAAGTTTGAAGAAATATGTGTAAGGCTGCTAACTTGGACACCCTATGTTGAACTGGGAGCAATACCGGGACAACACTTGAACCCTAAACTTGGACAATATGTACTACAAATGTTGCTTAAATTTCACCAGACCCCAGCTGGATTTAAGTCTATTTCAGCTAAATTAAAGTTAATTCCAGTTGGATTCTGGTTAAAATTCTAGTTGAATCCAACTAAATATTTTTTATAGTGATATTATTAAATATGTCCAGCTATCGGGTATTGCGAACTGATAGGGATGTTAAGCTGGGCAAGGGTTCGGCTATCCTACATAACCTCGAAATCTTTTATTTCGTATTCTAATGAATTAGAGTATTAAATTAACACGAAATTCATTTGGTTGCATAGTTAATAGCATAAACTTCACTAATTAATTTATACCTTTATTATATGTATAAGTAATAGTACTGCTTTACTGCTGTCCAGGTAATGGTCCCAATTTTCAGTCTGTCCAGGTATCGAGTATTTTACCTTATTTTGTTTTTAATAAGTTTGAAACTGTTTAATAATTGTTATGACGCTAATGTGCATAAAGGCAAAAAAACAATCTCATGTCCTTTTTATTAAAGGCCCAAATCGAAAAAAGTTGTCAAAAATAAGAGATTATAACAATAAGTCAGACACTTATTGCAGTCTAAAAAAAAAAAAAAAATTCACAGGTGTTTCGTCCAGGCTACTAGATTGGACTCATCAGTGATGATCTAGTAGTGACGATTAACGCGGTGCTTGTGTTAGTAACGCACCGACAGATGGAGCCTCTCTTTTCCACTAGTGAAAAGAGCGGCTCAGTCTATAAACCTTTGGTCGCTACGATGGAGCGCTAGGTGTCTGATGACGGCTACTAGATCATCACTGATGAGTCCAATCTAGTAGCCTGGACGAAACACCTGTGAATTTTTTTTTTTTTTTAGACTGCAATAAGTGTCTGACTTATTGTTATAATCTCTTATTTTTGACAACTTTTTTCGATTTGGGCCTTTAATAAAAAAGGACATGAGATTGTTTTTTTGCCTTTATGCACATTAGCGTCATAACAATTATTAAATATTACACTAGGCAATTAGCTTCACTTAAATTTATAGTTTGAAACTGTGTCAATTGCTCAGTCGGTAATGGCACGGCTATGGCACCCCCTTAATAGATTTAACAGATATCTATCATCGATCAACCCTTTCTAATAAATAACACCGATTTGGCCGATAATTATGACGGAAGTTAAGGTGGTTCTTCCACGACTCCCTAGTCAAAGCAGTGCTAAATGAAGAGGTTACCTAAAATTTAAAAAAACCATAGTTGTAATGTGATTTATTTAGAATGATAGAAATAGTCAATGTATTACTAATTGTTCGTCAATTCATCCACGTTAAAAAATTGTTGAGCGGAACTTAATAAATAAAAGCAAAACGATTCTAAGTAAAGTTAATGTGGAGTTTTATTAATACGATCTGGTGCGTGTGGCGACTTTATCGAGACTAAAGGAGTCAAGTGAAAAAGCCTTCATACATCTAGTATAGCATAGCGCGACATCTATAATCGAAAGTACGAAAGATACGCGTAAGAGAGAGCTCATAAAAAGAAAGAAGTTGCAAATTGTGAAAACTAACACTCCCCCTCAATTAAAACTTTTAATTTAAATTGCAAAGTCCAAGTTCTGTGATACACTTGTTGTGTTTGGCCACAGGTAGTGGCTTCGTAAGGACATCAGCGCTCATTTCTTCGGTGGGTAGATAGTCGAGGCGGATTGGATGACGTTGAATTGCTTCTCTGATAAAATGAAAACGTATATCTATGTGTTTGGACCTGGAGTGATAGACGGGATTTTTAGCTAGCTTTATAGCCGACTGGTTGTCATTGAACAGCAGTACTTTTGCGAGGCTCTTGCACCTGAGCTCTTTTAATAAAGTGATGCAGAAGATAGCTTCCTTAGCTGCCTCGCTCAAGCAAATATACGCGGCCTCTGTAGACGAAAGAGCAACAGTTTTACGCTTTCTAAAACACCAAGATACAGCTGCTCCGGATAGGACGAATGAATAGCCCGTAAACGACTTCCGATCTAACTCTGAGTTGCCCCAATCTGCGTCGGCCAATCGAATCAAAGCTTTGTCATCTCGCCTGTAAACTAGTCCCTTGTCCAAAGTCCCGCGTAGATAGCGGAGAACTCGCTTAGCCGCTTTCCAGTGTCGAGCGTCATGTTTATTGTTAAATTGACTAAGGTAGTTCACTGCATGGGTGATATCCGGACGTGTCCCTACGCTCACGTACATGAGGGCTCCAATAAGCTCTCTATATGGGAGAGAGCCGCCCTGTTCATTGGTTGAACATATATCGAGCTCGGTGCCCTTCTCTATTGGAGTTCCCACTGGATTGCACTCCGTCATTCCGAATTTTGGAAGTATTTTCTTGATAAATCCTTGTTGTGATAGCGTGATTTTGTCACCGGTTTGACGCATTTCTATGCCAAGGCAGTAGCTGGCTGCTCCCATGTCCTTCACTTGAAATCTGCTCTTGAGTTTTTCCTTGATTTCTTGAACTCTGGTGGCGTTTCGTAAGGTTATGAGAATGTCGTCGACGTAGAGTAGGAGATAAGTTGTACGGTATTATCGACATACACATAGGGGCCTGAGTGAGTGGGAGTCAACCCGATTTCTCTCAGCATACCGTCGATTTTGGCGTACCATTGTAGCCCCGCCTGACGCAAGCCGTAGATAGTTTTGTGGAACTTACATACAACGTTTCCGTTCTGGAGTGTATCTAACATGTGCTTGGCCTTGGACGAAAGCGCCGCGTCCTCCTTGTCGTGTGCCATCATCTCCATCAAGCATTCCCGAAGAAGATCCGGCGGCTTCATGTAGACCTCGACATCTATATCTCCATTTAAGTAAGCTGTGACTATGTCCAGTTGTGATATTTGCAGCCCGAGATGTGCGGAGATAGCGACCAACATGCGCAATGATTCCAGTCTGACCACCGGCGCGAAGGTTTCTTCGAAATCCACCCCTGGGCGTTAGGAAAACCCTTGCGCGACGACTCTGGCTTTTCTGCAAACCAAGAGTTCGCCTCCCGAACCAAGCCTCGTACGGTGTTCCGTGTTAAAGCGAGCTAGTGACACGTCTCTATTTCTAATGTGGTTCGCTGTTGCGATTGCCTCGGCCCAAAAAGACGGAGGTAACCCTGATTCGATGAGCAGACAGCGCGCCGATTCAACTAGCGTACGGTTCCTCCTTTCGGCTACGCCGTTCTGCTGTGGCGTGTGTGGGACCGTGAGCCTACGCTGTACACCTGCAGAGTTCAAAAGGGCGTTCATCTTTTCGTTGCAAAATTCGCGACCGTTATCTGATTGTATCGCTTTAATTTTGCGTCCTGTTTGGTTTTCTGCTCGATTTTTGAACTCCACAAATTTGTCGATAACTTCAGCCTTCGTGCGCATGAAATGTACCTCGCACCATCTGCTGCGGTCGTCAATAAATGTGATGAAGTACCCCCCCCCTCCTCCCCCCCCCCCCCCCAGCGAGTTGTGGCACATCGGCCCGCAGACGTCAGTGTGCACTATGTCTAAGATTTCCGCCGAAAGATACTCACGCTTCCTGAACGGAGTACTCGTTAGCTTTCCGGCTAGGCATGTTTCGTACTTGCTTGACTCGGTTGCGCCGTCGTACTTAAAGCCCGTGACGCAGTTACTCCGGCTCATGAGTTGCATGTCGCGTGAATTTAAGTGGCCTAAGCGAGCATGCCACGACGCTGCTTCATCGCTGTGGTTTTTCGTTTCGGCTGCTGCACACGATTCGCTTTTTCCACGAAGATAAAAGAGGTTACCGATGCGGGTGGCCGTAAGCTTGGTGTCCCCGTTGGTGTCTTTCACTACCGCGCGATCTTTCGTGAATTTCACTTCGTGGTTTTTGTCAACAATCTTCGCGATCGAGATGAGATTTGTGTGAATGTCTGGCACAAGCAACGTATCCTTTAGGGTCACAATATCACTCGCGTTACGTGACGTCACTATGCGAATGTCGCCTTTCCCCTTTACACTTGTGGAACTGTTGTCGGACAGTTTCAAATCGCTAATTGTGTTTTTCACTTCGGAGAAAGCCCTTCGATCGCCGCAAAGGTGAGCGGTACAGCCGCTGTCTAAACACCACAGTTCCTCTTGCTTTGACGATTTTGGTTCGAAGAAAAAACAATAGTTGGCGTTGTCGACCTTCTCGCTGCTTTTCGCCTTTTCCGCTTCGTGCCTTTTCTTCGCGTAGTATTCCGACTCTTTGTGCCCCCTTTTGTGGCAGTATGCGCACTTGTACTTCGGCTTCTCTCGCTGCTGATTTTTATCGGCGCAGTCGCTGGGTAGATTCGAGCGGTTTTCGCCTTTGTCGTTTCGGTGCGGCTTTCGACCCTTCTTCACAAACATGGCGGTGGTGTCATTTCCGGCATCCATCTTTCTCGCGCTGCTCTCCTCCATGATTTTAATTTTTAGCGTCTCTACATCGGGTAGATTGTCCCGCGACTCAATCGCACAGCGGAAGTTTTCGAAACTGCTTGGGAGGCTGTACAGCAGCATGATTAAGAGTAGGTCGCCGTTGATCTCGATCTCCATGCCATGAAGTTTGCCAGATCGCCACCCTCCTCCATCTTGTGCTGCGTTAGGCGCTTCAGAAGGTTGGCCTTTCGCGCGGGTCCCTTAGATGCGTACACGGACTCTAGCTTGGTCCATACGTCGCAAGACGTGGTGCATCCTCAGATGGAATGGAGCTCCGATGGCTTGATGGCCAAGATTATATCGGCCTTTGCCTTTTGATCCGCTTTTATCCAGGCCTTGTAGCTGGCTGCAGTGACGGCTTTTTCGTCTGCCGGAGCTGGCGGTTGTGGCGTTTCTCCTGATACGTACGACCAAAAGTCATTCTTGACTAGGAGAGCCTCGGCTTGTATTCGCCAAGTGTCATAGTTTTCGCGAGACAGTAACTCGAGGCGCGTGGCGTGGATTGCATGTTCGGCCATTTTTCGCGTCGAGTAGATTATCGTCTCCGTTTGACTTTTTGCACTTACGATCAATATTATGTATAACTTGTTCGAGTTTTACGTTCGCGTTCCTGGGCCCATAACCTGTTGAGCGGAACTTAATAAATAAAAGCAAAACTATTCTAAGTAAAGTTAACGTGGAGTTTTATTAATACGATCTGGTGCGTGTGACGACTTTATCGAGACTAAAGGAGTCAAGTGAAAAAGCCTTCATACATCTAGTATAGCATAGCGCGACATCTATAATCGAAAGTACGAAAGATACGCGTAAGCGGGAGCTCATAAAAAGAAAGAAGTTGCAAATTGTGAAAACTAACAAAAATATATTTTTTTAATTGGCTATAACTTTCTGGGTTTCGAATAACTTTGAATGTTTCCTTCGGCAATTCCCCATGAAATTACTTAAGGAACAAAATGTGACCTTCAAAACTAAAATCGGTTGAGAAACAAAGAAGATTCCAGTGATTTATGAATAATTGTTTGTAGTGACAATATCTAGTTTTTAGAATTTCGACATTTTGTGAAAAAAGTTATCTTAGTCATGGTTAAATACACTTTATTTATAATACATTGACTATTTCTATCATTTTAAATAAATAAATCACATTACAACTACGGTTTTTTAAATTTTAGGTAACCTCTTCATTTAGCACTACTTTGACTAGGGAGTCGCGTTCGAACCACCTTAATCCCTACACGTCTTTCAGTTAGACAAAAATTATATTGATCACTGAGAATACCCACTATATGGAAATGAGAAACTGACAAAATCTTCTATAGAAAGTCAGTGAGCACTCACGGTTTGTTGGTCTCGCGGAGGATGCCGTTGAACTCATAGAGGTGGCGGTTTGGCGCCTCGCATTGTATGTTCGCGCGAAAGTTCATGAGCTCAACGGTATCAAGGAGATTGGCTGTCTCCGTATGCGCTTGCCGAATTTTCAGGTTCGTCTCACCGTCGAGATTGGCCGTCTCGATAAAGGACATCGACTGCGGCTCTGACGACGACAGGAGGATCAAGTCCGCCGGGAAGAAGTTGTTGTTGTGGACCTGCGTATTAATTTATTTTTTTTCGTCTAATTAAAAAAGAAGGATAACCAGAATAAAGTGAACGTAAGAAATTAAAGAAACAAGCACCTTGACCACGTCCCCGACAGCCACCGACTTCCACTGGATAAACTGCCACCGGCCGTCTCGTAGTACCTCGACCTCGCGCTTGTTGATTTCATCATCGGCGCGGTGCCTCTTCTGGAAATGGCAAGTAACAAGTCTTATCAAGAGTTTACATTATATTTGAGATTTTTAGAAGCAATTTCTCGAGATAGTTAAAAATGTATTTAAAAAACATCTTTCAAAAATTCACCTAACAAATTTTGAAAAAAATTGAGGGCCTGGAAACAGATAGCTCATTCAGTTAACACACGATGTCAGCTTTCCGTTTCCGGGCTTTCAATTATTCTAAACTGTATAAATAAATTTAGACAGGAAAAAATTGATCATTAATGCTGGCCTTGTTAGTGCTGGTTTGTAGATTTGTCACTGAATTTTATAAACAATTGCATATAACTTTGCAGGTTTTGAAAATTTTTCAATTTTGATATCGTTGACTCCCCCTGAAGTTTAACAAGGAAGAAAATGAGACCTTGCAAATTAAAATTGAATGAAAAACAAAAAAGATGTGTATTTCTGATTGTATTTTTTTTTAATGGACAAAATATACTTTTCCAAAATTGGAAATTTTCCAACAAAAATATTTTCCGTTATGTTAAGAATTCTGCTTCCTGTCATATCAATTTTCAGATTGGAATATGTAAATGAATTTTTGTAAAAAATGTTCATAGCTTTAGGTCTACTAGACCGCTGGAGCCACCTTAAGGATGCTAACCGGCTGAAAACGACCTTTTGCATGAAAATTTATATAATTACTGTTGTAGTTCTAATAATCTTTAAAGCATAAATATTTCTCATTAAAGGAAAGTCGCTTTAACTTTCTATGGAAATTTTTAGTTTTTATCCGATTTTAACGGGGTAAGGCTCATTGTCTTCCTTGTGGAATTTCAGGTAGGGGTTACGGGAAAATCATTCAGAAATCATTAAAGAATGAAGTGTGACTTTCTATTGTTTACAATCTTACATACTACATTACAGGCGACATGTAAAATAAATGTACCTCATGCTTTACTCTTTAGTAATTTCTGAATGATCTTCCCGTAACCGCTACCTGAAATTGATGGGTCTGAAGTTTGCATCGTTGGAATGCAACGAAACCATTTTATTTTCAATTAATTAAAGCTTTAAAATGATAAGAATTTTTTTTTAACCTTTGTCATAAAGTTATTCTATACTATAAACCATCAAACTAACGTGTAAAATAAACAGTAAAGTTAATATAACTTTTAAAGTAAAATCCATTTTTTTTATTTTGTTGCACTCCAACGTTGCAAACTTCAGACCCATTGAAATTGTACAAGGAAGACAATGGCTCTAGCCCGTTAAAATTGAATAAAAACTAAAAAATTTCCATAGAAAGTTAAAGTGACTTTCCTTGAAGGAGTTAGATACACTTGTAAAGTAAAAAAAAGCGTTTTTTGCGATTTAAAAAAAATTTTTTAAAAAAAAAATTTTTTTTTTTTTAAAGACGATTTTTTTTTTCATTAAAAATATTACTTATATCGACTGCAATTTACTATCAACTGATAAGAATTTTTCCATCGGTCTTACAGTCTTACAAATTAAATTAAAATAATTAATATTTATGGGAGTCAGATTGCCATAAATATTAAAAATTCTTATCAGTCGATTTTTTGTTATATATTTCAATAAAATGGCGGATGTTTGAAAATTAAAATATTGGGTTAATTCGTCGTTTAAGTACGGGAATGTGGGGCGGTATCGGTTGTGGGGTAATATGGGTTTTTGCTATAACTTAAATAAAATAACTCCAAAAATTATATTTTTTTTATAATACCTTATAGCAGTAAAATAATAATAATTATAATATTATAATGCTTAGTCTGATTTATAAGTTAAAATAAAAAAGCTTACTATGCTTTTTAATATATAATCTATGGCTTTTGCCTTATTAACTCCAAACCAATCATCCAAAATAGCTGACACACAGCAGGCACAATAAACAAACTCATAGCACTCTTACAATCAGTTACCATAGCCTTGAAAGATCCATTAGGATTACGGCAAGCTCTTATTCCTTCGACTAAAATTTTAAGATAATAAAAGTTACATCTTAGAGTTTTGAATACGAAAAAAAAATATTTTTATTATGAAATATCGTATTTTTAATTGTACCATTTAATTGTATGACTCTTTAACTTATATATATATACACACACACACACACACACACACACATACACACACACACACACACACACACACACACACACACTTTGCGTTTCTATTTAACAATTTTTTTTTAATTTTCAATAAAAAATAATGTCTTGGTTGGGGCGATATGGGCACTGGTTCGTGGGGTGCTATGGGTTCACAGTTTTGGCTGCCCCCGTTACGTAATGTAGGTAAGACGAGATTCTAGTCCTTTTATTAGTCAATTTAAAGTAGTAGTGTAAATACTGCAAATTAAATTAATAGTTAGCAATGGTAAGAGTTTACGTAAGAAAGTCTAATAGGCAATCTTGGTGGCCAGACGATGAGACGTATGCAGCCTTTGCAATGTTCCCCGAGAAACTTTAAGAAGAAAAGTTAAGCTATTCCTTGAAACAAATACGCAAGATGATTTGAAGATAAAAACAGTAAGTTTAATGATAATTTTGCAATTGTCATAACGTATGTTGTCAGGAAACTCCTATTACTATTTGTGGGTTATGTCATCCATGGGGCTTTAAATTTATGAAAAATAAAAAAATGATGTATTGTAAAACAAAATGTTGAAATATATAATAAACTACTTAATTTTATTTAAAACACAGTTTTAAATCATGAAAACAGAAAAAGAAAAAACGTGATTATACCGCCTTACCTGTGGGGTTATATGCATAACTCTATGTTTTAAAGTCAGTAAATATAGGTTAAAAATTAAGAATTTATGTTTTCTTTTAGAGCTTGATCTCTATCCCATATTAAAATTGAATATTTAAGCTAACATTTTATCCCTTCTTTTTTATCAAAGTTTTTTGATGCAAATTTATGAGCTAACATAATAAAGAAGTGCCGCCCCACGTTCCCCTACAAGCGAAAGTAGTTTTCTAACTAATCTCACCGGGTTTTTTATTTTAGATGATCCAGTCATGAGTATCTTGTGTCACCGCAACACGACTTTTCTTTTTTTTTTTGGATCTTTGGCAGATGAGCTGTAACTCGACTGTTTATCGCTATTTTTCCATATAAAAATTAATTTAAGATCTTCAAATATGTATTTATTGAATGTTGAAACATTGGTAACAAAATATATGAACCTCTATTTAAAAAAAAATAGCAAAAAAACGTTTTTTTTGCTTTAAACTCTAAATTTTATTAAAAAAAATAGTTCTTCTATTATGCCAAATATCTTAGTATTATATAAAAGTCATTATTTATTAGAACTATTACAGTTGTTATTTATTATTATTTTCTTATTTGTTATTTTGACGAAAATGGCCGTTTTCAGCCGGTAAGCGTCGTTAACGGGGTGGCATAGTCCTACCATTACCGACCGAGCAATTGACACAGTTTCAAGCTTATTAAAAAAAATACGTAAAATCACAAAAAATCAAGAGAACACTTCGCTGCGGTTTTGAATGTTCTATCACCCAGTAAAAGTCTGGAGTCGAAATATCAAGTTGTTTTTTTAAAAACTTTGAACGAAACCGAATTTTGTTTTGTTCAAACTTTTTGCAAAAACCACTTAATATTTCGACTTCAAACTTTTACTGAGTGATAGAACGTTCAAAACCACAGCGAAGTGTTCTCTTGATTTTTTGTGATTTTACGCACTTTATTTTTAATAAGCTTAAAACTGTGCCAATTGCTCAGTTGATAATGATACGGCTATGGCACCCCAATAAGGTAGCCCCTAAAATAATCTGCAGCTCTTTATCTCTTTAAAACTTACAATGTCTTCAATAATCTCCTTAAGAGCCGATACACTCAGAATAAAAATGAGAGGAACAAGCGTTGTGTAACGGCCCGTAGGTGAAACATCTGGAATTTGCTGCAATAAAAAAATAACGAAAACTTATTATTTAAAACTAATTATATAATATTATTCAATGTATAAATTAGTTAAAATTATATATATACTTTGAAATAGTTGGCTTTCTAACCTGCATGAGGGCGATGAAGAGGAAGAAGCAGTTGCTGTACCGCCTGAACTGCTCGAAGAGGAAGGACGGTATGAAAGAGAGCAGCGAGTACTTGGCCGTGGAGATGTGGTTGTTGCGATAGGTCGCCGGCTGGTGGGGCGCGTTTACGAAGACCACCCGCTCGGCCTGACCGTCACCAGCGTGACCCCCAGCCTGCGATTGGTCGACCGACGACGAGCGACCATTCTCCGCTGCTCTACCCGTCCCTGTAACGAACAAAGTCCAATTTCTTAATCCTAGGCGAGATGCTTACAATTCCGTCGCATTGTGTCTGACTGTCAAGGCGATGTGAAGTCCAAAACTTTGGAACGTTTATTTGGAAAAACGCGTTTGTCAAGCCCTCTTTACATGCAAGTAATATACTCAGAATTTTTTTTTTTAATGGTCCTGTTAGTATTTTCATAAAATGTACTTGTTTGCAATTAGGTAAAATGATAAAAATGCAGATTTCTACTTATCGACAATACGGTTTTTATTTAATTAAATAATTTCTAAATATTTTTTTTAAACACGGTTGTCATGCCCTCTGTATTTGTAAATACTGCACGCAGAATTTTTTTTGAGCGATTCTATTAGTATTTGCATAAGATGTACTCGTTCTCAAATTATGTCAATATTTCACATCACCAAACAGGATACACCGAAGTGGCTTTTCAAAAAAAGTCATTTTTCAATTTTCATAGGAAAAGCTTGTCTGAGATATATGTTACATGGAATTTATTGGAATTTTCCCCTTACTTCATTTGCACTGTGTCAAACGAAAATTAAAATTTCAATGTTATTTTTTCTCAGAATTATAGTTTTTTACTGTATAATATTTTGCTCTACAGTGCTTACGTTTTCGTAGCTTTCTAAAAAGAGTATAAAACGAATTAAATTAAAATTTATATATCTTTGTACAAGTACTACTAAATTGAGTCTAGGAAAACAAGCAATTAGAGATAAGATTATTAAATTTGAACTTAAAAACTCTGCCATTTTCTCGTTAGTATTTTTAGGTCTCCCAGCGTCAAATAAACTTTGTCGCCGCATAATTTTCTTTGTATTGTCTAAGCTGAGCGCATTGTGATATTTTCTAGCTCTCAAACTGGACGCTCTATCACTCTCATTGTCTCTCGAAAGTGGTTCATTAAAAAAAGCTTCTTTTCCAAAGTGGATTTATTTTTAACTATAGGAGATTGATTATCGTAAAAGTATGATTGATGATGTTTCTTTTTATTCTTGTAAAACCAATTTCTAAAATCAGGATACGGAACTTTGCATGCGTAAATTTTACATATCGAGACGAAAAAAAAAACAAGACCTGCACACGGTTGCTATTATATAATATAATCGAAAGTTTACAGCAAATTCGAACGACTTGTTTGTTTAAATTAAATCGACTTGCGCTCAAGCGCATTTAACAAAACGTCTCGAAAGTCAAGGTAATCCCGCGCGCTCGCGCTTCCTATCCCACACCCCCCATTCGATGTGCATGCATAAGTATACATCGTGGGATGGCATTTAAACGTGCGCACGAACAAAGTCGTTATACGCGGGCTTATCATGAAATCGTTTTCACGCGTTTCGAGAGCTATACTTGCGCGGAGCGCAATTTTAGCATTTATTGCTGTACGATTAAATGATACGACAAAATGTTGTTTTACGAATATTATATACGTTCATAAATTTGTTATTTTCGTTTGATTTACCGAATTTCATGCAACGTCGTTGAATTGTTTAATTAACAAATTTATTCAATACAAAATTTATAGGACGAAGATGCTCCCTATAATGTTAGTTATTCAAACTAGAAAACTATCTTTTTACAACAATCTTTTGGCCAAATATTTTTAAACTTTGCAATTTTATTTAGTTTGACAGCTCTGTGCTGTCAATCTGTATCGGAAACATTGACGAAACAGGAGAGAAAACACGAAAGAGTAACAACGCCACGTATATAATCCTTCGATTACACACATTTCGTTCGTCCGTGTCGCGATTACACCATTACACGTAAGTACCATACCTCTCCCAAAGCCAAGTTGATTGCTGACACGTATTTTTAGCTGTTTAATGTAGTTTTGATTGAAAGGGCAAGTAATTCCGTTTCTCTTGAAAAGGCAACACACATTATGTAATATCCAATATATAAAATGCACGAAACTTTATCCTCTAACTGTGTGGCACACACACACACACAACCGCATTATCCGTACAGGCCGTACACGACTGACTGGGCCCGCGCCGCTATCGCTTTGGACGTACGGCGCGCTGGTTGAATTTCAGATGTGTAATCGTGGGGAATTGAGTTTGCCGCCAACAACTCTGGCATCAATTTGTTTTCTAACTCATAATAATGACACTGGTTTAATTTAGATACTTTTTGTTACGTGCTAGCCTATTGCATCTATGTGCAAATAGCATTTTCTGAACGTTTTCGTTCAATTTAATGAATTTACAACAAATAGTAAATTACTGTACAAGAACATGAAATTGGAGGTATTTTACGTTAAATTAATAAATTAAATCAAATTTAATAAAATCTGATGTACACGCATATTAAATATCAATAATGTGATATTCATTAAATACATGTACCTTTAATTTTAGTAACGACATTAAACTTTTTTCAGTCCGGTTATGACTTTTACTTTCAGTACATTTGTATGAAATTTAATTTTTTTTACAGTGTAATCTAATCATGTTAATAAACATCTAATACCTTAAGTCATGCCCTTAAGAGAGTTCTCTCGATACCCAACTAGTCAAAATGAGGGCTATTTATCTATTTGTTCATTTACAAAGTAAATGTTGTTGAAGAAAGCCTTATAAATACCGGTAAACTAAATAATAATTATGTATTCAAACAAAACAATTCTATTCGTCTCAATCATCAATGACAAATTTCATAAGGAAGCTGATTTGACTTATTATTTGGGGTTAAATGTACCGTTTTTGCCGTTACTAAATTTTTTTAATACATAGAGGTACCCAATGATACTTTTTAAAAGCAATAATCATTCGTCGTATGCTTATCTTTGGCTGAAAATGTTTTCATCACAAACTGCTTTTTAAATGCTACAGTATACGTAAATTTGTACGAATTCCCATAAGACTCCATATTAAACGAAAACATCAATATCTTACTTCCTAGGTACCTTTTGGTTTCAAAAATATTTTAAGAGTTATCCAGTTTTACCAGTCCTCCTAATTTTATTAAAATCTGCTTTTTTATTAAAAATCAAGAGAACTCCCTTAACGAGCTCTCCATGAACATTATATAAAATTCTATTGATTTATCCACGCTCGAAGACGCCTTTGTTCTTTCAGCAATCCTCTTTCAATATAGACTTACGGGTATGCGAGTAGACGTAGGCATCGGCACGCGACCTCAGCGTGCTCATCCACCTGGCGAGCTTCGTCCCGGAGAATTCCATGAGTGTTGTCGGCGCAGATGTACTTTACAGCAACTGCGCTATTCCTTTCTTATGGCTCTCCCCCCTCACCCGCTTCTCACTTTGAGCGCTGCTGCTGCTGTTGCTGCCATTTCGCACTTTCGCTTTTCGTGCTGCAGCGGACTTTCTTTGATGGAGAGTGCATTTCACAAGAGCTATGTCTGGCCTGATGTGGACGAAGGGAAAGAGAGAGAGAGAGAGAGATAGAGAGAAAGGATGAGTATAAGTTAAGGTCGATTGCGCAGAGTGCTGCTCACCAAAGATGCAGTGTCACGACTATTGGACATTCGCATCATTGTTGAGCTTCACATATCAAGGAATTGAATATTAAATTTGCAAAAATTGAGAGTGAGAAGGGGGGAGGAGACGAAAGACCGATGTACAGAGGGTCTCATATGGTAAAAGTCAAAGTAAAAAAGATAAGGATAGGTGGCTATTGAAAATCGATTTGTTCTTTAACGAAGACATAACTTTTCAACACTTTCAATGAAATGAATTAACAAGATGAAAAAGTTCCTACAGAAGAGAACAATCACACCTGAACACCTTTTCACCACGAATAAAATTCGAACCATAATGACATCACATTTACAACCATTTCTTAGCATTCAATTTAACGACACAGTAAAAAGCACTGAAAAGATTATGCAAATCTGCATCGTACGTTCATGAAATTCTTGCAACGAAAAGGAGATTTGCATTTGGCGAGGCTCCTATCTTTGGACTGATTTAAAATTCAAGGTTGACATTAGCGCATTCGCGGATAAGCTCTTATCTCAAAAAAGATCGACGGTGCGTAGAATAACACAAATGATTCATCATGGACTTGGATCTCGTGTGTATGTGGAAGCGAAGGGTCTCGACTACGTAATTAGGGTGAAACGTTGAGAAAGCCGTTGATTTCCAATTCATTATAGAACATTTTTGAAAAGTTTGGCAAACTTTTCCCAAACTTTTCATTAATTCAATTTTAAGTGGTGAAGTTTAAGAAATGTATTTTTATACGCCACCTATCGGTAGTCGCTCGCACTTAAATCATTTATTTATGAAAATTTTGGGAAAGGTAAGTCAAACTTTTCAGAAACGTTCTATCATGAATTGGGTAGTTTGTCATTTTCTCATTGCATACGTTTTCTCATTGCAAACTTAAGCCAAACAGAACTTTTTCCAAACTTCTTCCAAACTTAATTTTGTTGACGTCGGTGATTTATAATTTGATTAAAAACATCGGTAAAATGGATAGCAGACTTCTGTTGTAGGTAAGACACCTTTTACAATCTATTTCTATCATTTATTAGCGTGAAAAATAAACTCGATTATAAAGAATTATAGGGTCGCAATACGTTTTTTTTTTTTTTTTACATTCTGAGCATCTAGTTATTTCGATGACATGGTGAGTTTAGCGTCATCCAACAACATGCAAGGAACATATTAGAAAAAGCATTTGACCTATATCCAAAGACACATCATTTGTCAGAGGCATTTGCTAGTTTATCAGTAATTTTTAACAAATGAATTTTGACCAGAGTGTAGATTAAAGATTAAAATAAAAGTCACTTTAATGCTTTTCGAGTATCGACCTACGCTTTTGCGTCTCTTGCAGTAGAATCAATCGCCGGCGGTGGGTGTGCCCGCCGTATAGGGCGGAGTTAAGAGAAAACACGCAAGTGTGCACCACAATCGTCTTTCCTCCCGGACCGGTGTCTAATTACATGAGGGCGCGGGTGTACGGATTAGCAGGGAGACGCAACAGAAACTTGAGTTCTTCCGATTTCTGCATTAGGAACTATGTTAGTTTTATGCTAATTTTTAACTTTTTAAAATAACTATTAGCAAATGAATTTGTTTCTATTGAAAGAGGATATAAAAACAGATGAAAACTAAACTTGACATTATTGTATCGGAGAAAGGCTTTTAAATAGATAGGGGAAATAATCGTTATAATGTGAGTAGTACGATAAAGTAATAGTTTATCGTACAACGTCATGTAAAGACATGTAGGTACATGTAAATTAGAATCACGCGCAAACCTTGTAACTTGAAAATAAGAGCGTCTATACGTGAAGAGCTTTATATAAAAATGAATAAATTATCGTTATCGCCTGTGCTAATTATATCGGTAAAAATATTGCAGACCAATTAAATATGCATAATATAAATAGAATTCCACGGTTCTTCATCGACGATCCATCTGACTTTAAAATATTAAAGTACTTAATTGCAAAGTGTTGAGATATTCTAAAAAAAACAAGTTTATAATAACATATATGCATCAATAATCACTCTCGCGAGAATATAGCGTACTGAATACAAACTGAACATTCAAAATTATTCGGAAAGAATACGAAGGTGGCAGAGAAAAGAGGACCTTGAGTCGATCGAGTGCCGACACACACACACACACACACACACACACACACACACACACACACACACACACACACACACACACACACACACACACACACACACACACACACACACACACACACACACACACACACACACACACACACACACACACGCACGCACGCACGCACGCACACACACACACACACACACACACACGCACGTGCGCGCATACGTACAAACACAGTGGTAGACGAATTGCGAGACTATCCCCCTCTGGCGCCAGTCAACTCTCACTTCGACCCTCGTCGATATGCATGGGAGCTTGCGAGATAAGCAGAAAAGCTTGCAAAACAATGCGTGTATCTTGTGATTTTAGACATATTTCAAGGATTCGAAATTACATCTTTTCTATAAATGGCTGCTTTCATAACTGTACTTGTACTATAAGTATTGTTCGTTTTTATAGAAATACCCGTTACAGCTAGAAATAAAAGAGTACTAGATAATTGGAAAAAGTATCGAAAAAGTCTCAATATTCGAGTGCTACGATGGAAAGTAAATGGGGCATAGAATAAAAAAAGTTTGAAGCCAAGTCCGTATCCATTCACATATTATATGAATATGCTTTATGAACAAATAATTGAAAGTGATTATTTGTTACATTTATAATACACTGTGAAACAGATAAATGAGTATACTGTTTATAGTTTTGCAGCAAAAGTTTTTATGAAATTAGTCAAATTTATTCTCTCTAATAAAGTATCGTACAAACCAGTATCCATATGCCGAGACAGCTGATCTTATCAAAAATAAAAAAAAAACCCCGTCACTTTGACAAAAATAAGAAAAGCTAAATCCCTGCTTATGCAATGGTCGCGCGTCTGCACTGGCTATTAAAAAATTAGGTCGTCAATTCCGCGCGCGTGTGAGCCAATGCTCCCTTCAGCTTCCGGCTTGCCCATTAAAATTAAAATTTCGCGCTGGTATTAATTAAAAGGTATTTAAGGGGAATTCTCGCCTCCCGTTCGCCAATGCGCAAAGAATTTTCATTAGATGTTTGCTGATATAGACGCGAGAATTTTACTTATGTGCGTTTCTAAGGGCAAGAATGACGGCTTTACGAACTTGTTTTTTCTTTTTTAATTTTGACGAAATTTTTACAAAGATGAAAGTAAACGTCAGATTAAAAAGACTTTCCAAGATAATCTAAGTAAATCAAAAGTCAACAAATAATGGATGACAATGCATAGGCACTTGAAGAATTGTTAAAAAGGTGTAGCCCCGATCCGCATGAAGCTTGCATTAATATCAAGAGGAATATTGTTTTTGCAATAAGGTTTCGTCAACATTAGCTCGAGAAAGATTTTGACACAACCGCACTTGACACCTACGAAAGATTCAGTAAAAAGGCTGCTAATTGCTCTCGCATGAACTCGCGCTCTAAAAATAGCGCGACACAATATACTGCGAGAATGAAGCGACATACGCGCGCGACCTTAATGCAATATGCAAAAATTGATCTACTTCGGTCAAAGTAATGAGCCGAACGCGATCGTTGTGTTTTTTGCGACCATTGCGTTTCGACAAGGGGGCAGAAATACCAAACGATGCGCACCATTTTTCGTTATTCGTGAATAGCTTACGTGTGCGATATGATATGCCGAAGTGGGAGTCGTTCAAGTTTAACTTTTTGAAATTCAAATGCGAACAGTAGTCATGTTGTTTTTATTTCGAAATATATAAAAATCAAGACGGTCCTTAAGTTATTATATTAAAGATCAAAGATCACTACTAGAAACAATTGTTGAACAAAGAATTTCAGACAAAGTTACGACAAAGTTTCTGCGGTGCTATAACGCGAGCTTCCTTTCTATCCTGGATTCCGGCGAAACGCCCCATTCCTTTGGAGGAAATGCGAGGGGAAAATCGCACCGCGCACTGCAGCAGCCACACTCTTACCCTTTACTTTACTCTCTTGTCGCAGCAACGCGAAAGATCTTCTTCGAGGTTAACGGCAAAAGAGACTCGCGCCCCGGTGATGGCGTAGCGTTAACTGTTGAACGCGCCCTCGACTATGCGGCGGTGGCGGCTGCTGAGCGCGCGCCAATCGATAAAATCCCCGGCGGCGCGGCGCGCGCGCGCGTATTACTCCTGGCGTGTGACGCGTGGGCAAACGGGGAGAGGAGAATCCTCGGTGCGTTGGTACTCTGTGAGGCCTCGCGTTGCCTATTCCGGCAGTCGAGCTCAGTATTGCAAAGTTTTACATTTTTTTCTCGACTTCGCGGAGCTCTCCGTCAGCTCTCCGTCAGAAACGAAATATACCGCCGATTAAATTGAAAATTTTCATCTTTTTCATCCATGCCAAGTTTTTCATTCATTTTGAATTTTCTTTTATTTTTGGTTGAAAACAACATGTGTTTTATGAAAAAAAAAATTTACTATTTTAATATAAGAACGTTTTTTTCTCGAATTTTCACAAAAACGAAAGAAATGCTCGCACGGATCAAAATGAAAATCGCATTACGCTGGGACGTGGGATTATGCAACGGCATTTTTCTAGACACACTCGGTAAAAACTGCATACGCCGCAACTGCAGCATGAATTTTCGCAGGATATTTAAATGGTTATTATTGTTCGCAAGAATTGGCAGCTCGCCGGCATGGCCGACTCGCTCGAGGAAGAGAGCAAACGATTGATCGTAATCCCCAAAGATGAAACTTTTAACTTTCTTTCAAAAAATATTTTTAGATTTTATCACGGTTCTGGGTTTGATGCTTTATGTATTTGTCTATTATTTTCTTTGTCCTTAATATCCCAATGGAAAAAATGCGAGTATATATTATCATCATTGTAAGTAATTTGATCGAGTTGCATATGCGTTTGTATTCAAACCATCCAATCAAAATATGGTAAAAGGTAGCGTTGAATAAAAGTTTATAAGACAATGAAGAAAAACTTAGATTCATGAATAATCTACGTATCCATTTGCATATTGCTTAAAAATATTAAAAAAAATGCGTAATTTGTTAGTTTAACCATAATAATAATTTTGAATAAGTTGCAAACACTAAATAGTTTATTTTAAAACTGGAGAGTTGTAAATTGTAAATTAATTATAAAATCACTATTTTGATACTATGTAGAATTTTTTATAAAAACATGTACTTCATGTTCTAAGAACATACTCTGCATATGAAATAATTAAAAAATTTTTATCATTTTTTATAAAATTAAAATCATCAATAATATTGAACGCTACGTCAAATTTCAAAATGTTGCTATTAGTATCTTTTGTATTTGTTCAACATAAAAATGCCGAAATTCTTTAGTTAAAGCACAGTTTTTCATAGCGATTTCCATTCATTATATTTTATTAATTTAAATTTTTCACTAATCGATAAAAGATGAAAAAAATTATGTGTGTATATATAATATTACGTTAAGATTAAAAAATCGAAAGAATCGTTCATGATGATTAATGGAGTTAATAATCGACAAGAATCGTAAGACGAACATAAAGAAACTACAGAAATAGCCCCCTTAAAAACTCGAAACAATTGAATAGTGTAGTAATTAACAATCAATTCGTAGTTGACAATGAAGTCATGTCAAAAAGAAAAAGAACAACAGACCATTCATCATTGACGATCAATAGTCCCTTGGCAAAAGCTATCGTGCTACAATTATGCACTATTTACATTGAATTACTTCCAAAAGTGCGTCGAATACCTACCAAAAATTTCTGTATCGACCTACGCGATTCACTTATGCGATTTCACTATCAGAAGAGAAATTCGTCAGCGCACGAGCTACATAGGCCTCGATTCGCGCACATAACCTCAAATAGAGGGACGAGCTACGTCGCAGCCGGAACTTCAGTCTGCCAGCCAAGAAATAGCACACATTATACTCTGCGTGCTGCAGCTGCTAGATCCAATTTATGTGAATACATTGTACCATGCCATAGGCCATAGCGCGTATAGGCCATCTATGTCCTTGACACCGGAGAGTAGAACAATTTCTCTCTCTCTCTCTCTCTCTCTCTCTGTCGCTCAAAAAACTGCAACGTACGCACTCAGAGGTGCGTGAATCCCGTGTTATATCACTTTGCTGTCGTCCTGCTGTAGGCCGGTCGATAGTTCTGCGCACAGTTGCACGATAACACTTTTGCGCACATACATAAGACACGAAACGAGTAAAAACTAGAAGACGTGAATACGAGAGCTGAGCATTAGCCGCTCACTACTAGTGGCGTGCAACGTCTTGATGTCCCCGTGGCATAAGGTTCTCTTCGCGTGCGCTGCTAGCACAAGGGAGAGGGGGGAAGACGTACTGTATATGCGAGGACGGCTGGGAGGGGATGGCTTGATAACGAATATTGGTCGGGGGCGTGACGGAACGTAAACACGGTCGTGCGTTACGTGATGATATAAACAGAAGCGCGCTATGGTGGCACGCGGTGGCTGGGAATTCCGACTTGAGTAACTAACCCAGTGCGGAGCACGTTTTTTTTTTTTTGCAGAGCAAAATTATATAAAGATAAATAATAATTTTATTTTGCTTTTAAAAACGATGTGTCCTTTTTCATTTTTTGTATACCTACTCCGCTCGTAAACATTAACCTTCATTTTCTTAACAATTATTTGCCAGTTATGCATATTCTTGTCAAATTCCTGGGAAAGTCAATATAAAATAAGTATCGGAACAAACACACTAAGGTCTTCGATGTGTCTGATAAAGGTAACGTAAAACTTAGCAATTAAAGAAATCTTACAATTAATTTAGCAGTGCAGAACGAAACAAAAAAATAATTATTATTAAAAAAAAAGCAGTCAAAATACAAATAAAATTTCAATAAAAATAAATGTATCAATTTTACCGATAATATAGATGCTCATGCAAAAAACTTAGTATATACAACCTGTTCTGAAAATGTATGCGTCTGTAAACATAATCGTGTAGAACGCAACATTCTAAAAAAAAAGTTCCTTTACCATTTTTTCATATGACTAGTACTTCTTTAGTAACTGATGTGTTTAAATTGTTTGTTTTTAATAGGAATTGTATATTTATAGATATCATCTTATAAACATAGGTATACATTTTCTATTAAAAACAAACAATTTAAACACATCAGTTACTAAAAAAGTACTAGTCATATGAAAAAATGGTAAAGGAACTTTTTTCTTAGAATTTTGCGCTCTACAGGATTATGTTTACAGACGCATACATTTTCAGAACAAGTTGTATAATTGGAGATAAATGAAAAACAAAATAAAATAAGAATGTGAGTAAAAGTAAATCATAAGAAATCTAAAACAATGAGTTCGTTATACATCATAGAAACATAAGGAAAACCACATTCATTTTTTTAAATTAGAAATTTTAAGCAACAAAAAATATTGTAAATTTAAAAAATGAATAAAAATTATTATTCGAAAAACTGTAGCAAAAATATAAATATAAAATGTTCTTAATTAAAGTAAACTTAAGCTTGACGACGTATTTAGCAATAGTACTATTCATCACTAAAAATTTAAACAATATAAGTATGTATAAATTAAAAATTTAAATCCATTTGTACAGCAATTGACTGTGGCGACGTTGAAAGAAAAAAAAAAGGAAAAAAATTTGTCAGGAGTGGGATTCGAACCCACGCCCTCAGAGAGGACCAGAATGCCCAGAAACTCGGTGTTAATCCGAGAAGGTACAATGTGCCTTGAGTCTGGCGCCTTAGACCGCTCGGCCATCCTGACACTTGCTGCACACCAATTTTAAAGCACGTTACACCATTGAGTGCCACTATAACTTCAAAAAGGTCGAGGTTTTGCACTGCTGCGGTGATAAACTATTCTAAAGCTAATATATACTAACTATTCTAAAATACCTTGTGGGTGTATTCAATTTATGGTATAATATTTAAAAGTACCAATGAATATACTTTTAAAAAATATTAAATTTGTAGTACAAAAAATATAAATTTTTTTGCTTTAGCAGCAACAAATACCGGCAGTAGAATCCTACGTTATCATATTGGTATATCTCGGGAGTTTACATTGTACCCACGAAATAATCAAGTTTAATGTAAAAAGTTATCGAAATTGATTTTCCAAGTACACAAACTGCAAATCATTAAAAAAAAGTTTTATCATCACAGTAATTTATACAAACATAGGAGCACATTCGAGATAATAATGTATCAGAAAGAATAATACTAATATTAAAAGGTAAAAAAAAATGTGCACTCTCCGGGATACGTGACGCAGGAACGTGTGACCGACCGAGCCAGTCGCGCCTCGACGTTCAACAAGTAGCTCCCATGCCCCCGTTGCGCAACCTGGTACAGGCAGCCTGCTGTTTCTTCCTTATCGACCCTCGACATTCGCACCAAAATAATGCACTTGGTACGCACTGTCATGGTAAAATTCAATACGAAAAACTGCTCATCGACCTGACATACGAGCCATAGCCCTTACGAATTAACCGGAGGCACATACATCTGTGCAACGTATACGCGCGACAGTTGCAAGGTCAGTGCAAGCGTGTACGTCAATGTTCGGAAAGTGGGTCGCGAGCTTGCGGCACAGAGTGTCAATCACTTTATGTACCTTTTATGCTATTTTTATGGAATTTTTTTTTTAATTTACTTTATACATTGGGATGAGGCTTAAGGAAGAAAGGCAGGTGGAGAGTTTGATAGATCAGTTTTGCCCTTTCTGCGGAGTTTTGCTGATCACGAAAGATATTTTCTTTCCAGATGCTCCTTCATCAATCTTATTTTATATACTATCTATTATTATTTAGTTTTGATTAAACTTCATTGAAACGATTGCTACTACACAATATGATTCTTTTTTGTTTACTGTTTATAATTACATATTTGTATTGTACGGCACAAGCTTGAAATGTAGGTCACATGATGCAACTATGTAAAATATCAATATTAACAAGTGGAACATTTATACATAAATTACATTATTTACAGTAAATATTTATAAAAAGAATTAATAATTAGAGACTGTACAAAGAGAGAGAAAAAGGAAAAATTAATTTTTTTTTTTAATGAATATCATAAATAAAAATATATGTATAAAATACATTATTATGTAGGTCATACAGCGAGTTGTAGAAACAAATTTTTAGTAATATACATTGACCATTTTTAATATTTTCATGTTAAAAATCCAATCCTGTTGTGTATCAATAGTATTAGAAAATACTTCATGTATCCTCAATCCTTTCCAAAATTCAAGAAAGAGGCGATTCACACATTCACTGCTACAAGGAAACTGAACTTTTTTTAGAAGTTGCTTTATCTTACAGTAATTTAATAAATATTAAAAAATGTTCAAAAACTATATTCGTATTTTGTTAAAACTAGATTATTAATAAGGGATGAAACAGAGAAGAATAAATGTACCAATGCGCAAGACATAGATAACAAGAAGAAAAGTGAAATATATATACTTTATCATCGGCCGATAGGACTTGACGCACCCTCCGGACGCTACCGCCCCCTGGATACTTTTGCCCTCGGTAAAGCAGATAGCAAATAGAGGGGAGGCCAAGGCCAGCGTCTACGCGACCCCCGCACGGTGCACGTGCACTGACTCAGCGCTGCATGGACTAGTTTTCCCTCCCGATCGATCTATATTTCGATTGACAGGGGTGTGCTCGCCTGTACGCACGCGCTTTCCACGGGGCGCTGATGTAACCGCGCAGCAGAAGGCAGATGAATATTTGTCTAACAAGCTGAATGCTTGGCGAGAGAGAGAGAGAGAGAGAGAGAGAGAGAGAGAGAGAGAGAGAGAGAGAGAGAGAGAGAGAGAGAGAGAGAGAGAGAGAGAGAGAGAGAGAGAGAGAGAGAGAGAGAGAGAGAGAGAGAGAGAGAGAGAGAGAGAGAGAGAGAGAGAGAGAGAGAGAGAGAGAGAGAGAGAGAGAGACGGATAATCACTGTACTGTAAATGGCTCCCCTACTGAAAAAACCCATTTGGGACCCATGTGAGAAACACATGAAACCCATGAGTGAGTCTTGTGGTTCTCGCGAGAATCACGTGAAACCCACATAGGACTCATGTGAGATTTTGAGGTGTTTGAAATTTCGAACGTTCATAGTGAACGAAAAATTTTTGCCATTTTCAGATTTAGCCGAATTTTGCTACTTTTAATACATTTAAAATCGGATAATAACTGTATTTCTTCACTTCTCACTCTTGCAGTCACCAGTAAACCACACTCCGGGGAATTCTAACCAGAATCAGAAACTTTAAGTTAATATTTCGTTCATTATGAACGTTCGGAATTTCAAACACGTAGATTTTGTTGAGGGATCCTATTGAAACCCACATGGTTCTCACATGGTACCCACATGATAAATTAAAGTTTAATTTTTAAGGACTCTCCATCATGTCATGCGGCGGAATGAAGTTTTGTTTACGTTGTCGCTTACTTCTTTTCCAAATGCCTGACAAGCGACCAAGATCCGTGTGCGTTTTTATTCTTTGATTATTTTTCTATTCAAATAAAGGTTTTTTAACTTTATTTCTGCTTTTTTTGTAAGGGATTTATATGTTTAAAGACCACATAACCTCAATCTTCCGTAAGAGCCTATGTTAAAAACTCGTTTTTTAAGATTTATTTTCTCCAAAAAATGCGCGATGAAAAATATTGAAAAAATTCATGTAATCTCCTTTTATGTTAAGGAATAACGTATAAAAATTTTAAATTGTCCGCTGCTTTTATGCTAAAGGTAGGTGAGTCCTTAAATAGACTTTCTTTTACTTGAATCTGTTAAATAGAATTCGTAATAAAAGTCTTGATGAAATAATCTATCTTTATCCTCATTTTCATGCTTTTATAATATGTCGATAGTATTTCATAAAATTAGAATTAACTCATTCACTAAAACTTTCCCTACTATAATTACAAAAGAATAAATAAAAAATATAATTTATTCAACAATTGTTATTAAGTAAGTGATGTGAGACTCGTGTGGTGAACATTTGGGAATCACGTAGATTACAATGGGATCACTCATCAATTTTTCACATGGGTTCCATATGTGTACCACATGGTTTCCACAAGATCCTGCATGGGACCTACAGGGATTTCAGGTATTTCTCAAATAGGTTCCACAGTGGCTTTTCAGTAGGGTCAGACCGTACTTGCTCGATTGATTGTTGCGAGGTTCATTGATTTTGGATAATGAGATTTTTATTACGTAGAGAGTAGATTATTATACGCTCAGGCTTTTTCGTCTGCTAAACACACATTTTGAGATATCTGTTGGTTTATGAACCTTGTCAGCATACTAAAATACTAATCGTATCCAATATAACTTTGCTAACTTTGAAATTTTGTATAGTTTTTAAAATCAAATTTATTAATTCTGTTTCAAAATTAATAGCTTTTTTTATCAAATAAAAAAATTAATTTTTTTCTAAATACAAAATATAGTAGACAAATTAGAATAGTATTTAAAATCATTTTATGCTAAATTAAAAATAAGTTAAATTGCAGATTCTCATGTGTCTGTATCTCCGTACTTTATACCACTATAAATTGTTTATTTTACTTTGCAACGAAGCTTAAATATTTTTGTTTCAATATTTTCATTAAAAGTTCTGAAAGATGCTTTGATAAAGTTGCAAAGTTAAATTTATTTTTGTTCAATGATTCTAATGTACGCTGCTAATAATAATTTATAAATGAAAACAAACAACACTACATTACTAGTGTTCCAGATCCGTGTGATTAGTTTAGTCTCTTTTTAAAATTACAACGCAGCAATTTTTAAATCAGTTTTATAACGGAAAAAATGAAAGTGATTATAAGGATTTACTTAGGAAGATGACATTTTTCCTAAACATTAATTAAACAGTTAATCTGGATTAAAATGTTATTTATCTTTGGTCTTGAAATAATTTTATAATTTTCATATATTAATGTTTTTTTAATATATTTTAGGCATTTATTTAAACAATAACTCGCAAACCAAAGGCAAGCCATATTTTTGCTTTTCAGGCTTATCTAATAATCAGTCGACATCCAAACACAAACGCTTGGTTGCGAAAGCAGGACACGAGTGACAGATACCTGAATTTTGCATCCGATAATGAGAGCCTCGTGAATGCGAGGGACGCGACGCGATGCTTCCCGCATTTTTCGCCCTATCGTCGATCGTTTGACGCGACTTGCTTATGTCCTCAGAGTCGCGCCCGCATATAAGTATGCACGTATAAAAAAAGCGGCGGAATTGATTTTGCCCCGCGCGCGAACACGCGGCCTTTTTCATATAGTCCGGGCGCTGGTGACATTTGAGCATAAATTTTTAGCTCCCCTCAGTAACTTGGGGTATTCTGATGTTTTTCGGTGCACTGAATCGAAATTTATTGGTTACGAAGTTCGAAACCTGTCAGTTTTTTGTTATAAACAAATTACTGATTTGCAATAAACAAAAAATCGTATTTTACAATTAAAAAAATTGCGTTAGGTTTTCTAGGTATTTTTGAATCGAAAGTGTTCTTAGAAGTTTTTTCGTAAAACGCATACTTTTTGAGTTAACAATTGATAAAGTTTTCAAAAAATACGATTGTTTGAGCTTTTAATCCCCTCCATTCTCATGAAATATGAAAATTCAATAATTTTTAACTCAAAAAGTATGCGTTTTACGAAAAAACTTCTAAGAACACTTTCGATTCAAAAATACCTAAAAAAAGGAACGCAATTTTTTTTAATTGCAAAAACCAATTTTTTGTTTATTGCAAATCAGTAATTTGTTTATAACAAAAAAACTAACGGGTTTCGAGCTTCGTAACCAACAAATTTCGATTCAGCGCACCGAAAAACATCCCCAAGTTACTGAGGGGAGCTAAAAATTTATGCTCGAGTGTCACCAGCGCCCGGACTAATAGCGTTCGTCCGCTTCTTTTATAGGTGGACTAACGTCGATAAGGCGTGGAAAGTTAGTATAGAGATAGAAGTTTTGTTAGATTTTCGCTTACGTTAATTGCACCATTAACCTTAGTGATGTGTCAAAATAATATTAAAATTAAATGTGAGTGTAAAAATGTTGAATATTTTTACTTATAAATAGGATAGATGTGGTTACTATGCCCTCCCCAATTACGATGCCCTCCCCAATTACGACGCCCTATCTTTTAACACAGAGCGCGGTAACACAGGCACAGTAATTAAAAGCCGGGTACTTATAAGATGTCAGTAATTACCGTATGCATCACCCAAAGTTCGTATTGATATTTGAACGTTTATGGTTAATTTTAAGTAAAACTTTAGGTTTTAATCGATCAGGATATGTTCTAATTAATAAAATGAGTTAAATGTTCAACATATTGTTCATTGTGTGATTATACTCGACAAAACATCTGAGAGGTTATATTAACCACGCAGTAACCCCCACCGCTACCCTATGATGGAATTCAAAACCGCAGCTAACTGCTTTAGCAGAATGCTTTCTCAAAGAGAATAGTTAAATTACATCAAATAATTTTTTTTTATGTATATTCAATATAAAATTGCATCCTTATTTCTGCATATTTCATTTTGCATAAATACATTATTCAAAAGTATATATAAAATTATATTTAAAAACATTTACGGAGTAAAAATTTTAATTATTAAATTGCAAATTAAAAAGTTTTACATATCATCAAATGCTATTTACTAATCAACAGGGCGAAATGAATTGCTGTCAAAAACTAGAATACTGATGATTAGAAATAATTCGTTTTTTGCAGTACAAATTTTCTTAAAATAAAACAAAAATTAAATTTTAAATGTAAATATTATTTTTTTTTATAAAATATAATTAAACGAAATTATACAAATTGCAAAAAGTAAAATTGACAAATTTTTTCATAGATGGTTGTTTGCGCGTGAGTATATGTTGAATAAGTAAATTCATTGAAATCGGAGTGTCATTATGAGACTGAGAGAGAGAATATTATCTTGTAAGTTATTGTTTTGGGAACTTAATAAAAATATATCCAACTTTGCGTGTAGGCTATCAATCTATAAAATTTAGAACGTAAATAAATCGAAGTCCTTTAGATTGATGTTTGTTATTTGATATTCTCTATGAATCTAAACTTGCACTGCTAACTCTCTCATTCACTATCAAACCGAGATGAAGAAAAGGGGGAGAGGGAGGGCAAGGCAGAGGGGAGAGGAGAAAGAGTATAGGAGCTCCGTTGTTATACGTATTTCTTTTTACGACGTTTGTTTTCAGCGCGTCTGTGTTAGCCGGATCTATATTCGATTTGCAGATACACAACCGATAATTATCAAACCCTGTTAAATAAAGGCGAAAAATTGCGAATAAAGTATCGTGTGAGTTATCTCTTAAAATTCCGACCACAACCACACTTCTGCAAACTTTATGAAATGGGAGTTTTATTTACATCGCATTTGGCTGGAATAGTTTGTGAGAATAGACTTCAACAGCCTTATTATGCTTTATGGTTCTTTTACAATCGTTTGAAAAAATAATTGTGCTGAAATATTAGAAGCAAACAATTTTTTTCCAACACTTTATCATTCATTCTCTGTACCTATTGATGGGAATGTCAAAGTGGTGAAACTTAATAAATGTATTAATCCCTTTAAAAGCGATAATTTCTCATTCAACTAATCTCTAATCTAAACGTTAGCTTTGAATCTTTCTCATGAATACACCCAACATACGCGCATAAAAAGTTTTCTGAAAAAAAGCGAATTCGTTATACCAAAAGCCTTGAAATAAGTATTTAATTATATATTTACATTTAAAGATATTTTTCTTAAATGCCTAAAAGTTCGTTCGAAAGATTTCTTTTCGAAGAAGCAATATATACAAGAAATTTTATCAACGTCTGGATATTGAGCTCAAAACATGAAATCTTTAAAATTGCATTTTTCTTGTCCAAATCCTGAAAGGCCAATACTCGTATTTACCTACATTTAATCAGTTACGCAAAAAATTCTTTTTTTCGAAATAACGAAAAATGGAATTCTCCATCCCAGTCCTTTGGAGAGGAAATCGTAAACCGTGGCAGTAAAAACTGAAAACCATAGCGGCTCGACAGGCGACATCGTACTTTGAGAATACAGTCCTCCGCGCTCGTTTTGTCCTTCATCTCGTCCCCATCTCGTAAATCATTCGATCGGCAAGGTCGACATTGTTGATAGAATAAGAAGAAATCGATCCATATCGTCGCGCGGTACGAAAAAATCCAACTTCTAAGTTTCCCGCGAAGAAAAGCCAAAAATGAGCCCATCTTCTGGCTTTTCTGTGCTCGAAACTTTGAAGCTGGCTTTTCTTCGTACCGTGCGACGATATGTACATTTTGTTTTAAGACGGTATTTGCTTTCTTATAATAAGAGAAAGGGTGTGGCCAAACAGTCATAGAGTAGGTCTAGCACTTACAATTAGTAGTACTCGTCATTGACTTCATTCAATCGTCGATATTTCCAAACTATTAAATGCTTTGTTATTTATTTGTATATTTGTATATTTCGATAAGTGACAAAATTATCAAAAAATTTGTATATTGAGTGGCGCAAATTGTACCGTATTAATTATTATATCGTATAATAATGCTTTATTGTAGTAAAAATGAAAATCTTGCCGATTCGCGAGTACAGTGGAACGGTGATTGTTAAATTGAGCAATTACTGATTATGAACTGGCTAATTTTTGTACAATTTCTATCAGAGCCAATCGCGCGGAACATATAAACCATTATCCCTTTGAAGGATACATTTTTCTAAATTTTTCGCAATTAATAAAATCAGTGATTTAAACCTGTTTTCGATGAATATCTAAAACATATTCGGTTACTGGGAAGATAACACATAAAAAACCCATATGTTTGTCTATATGAGGTAGAGATACAATTAAGGGGCCTGTTAATTTTTCGAATTTTTCAAGATATTTTCATTATTTTCATTTATCATTTCTTTATCCCGTGTTTCTGTTTGTTAGTTTTTCATTCAAATTTTGTTAATTTTTTGTAGTTGCTTAAGAAAATAGCATGGTTCATCTTAAAAGTGTTAATAAAAAAATGAATTGTCGTCCAGTTTGCTAGAGATATTAAAAATTTGTGTTTCTAGAATAACCGAGACTCGGGTCTTTCGGTGTCTTGGATCTGAAATTATATATGAACAAAAATGAAATGGCAACCAACCTGGCAGGTTTGTGGTGGGCGAGTGTGCCTCCTGTAGCTCGATGTGCTGCTGTTCGCCGCCACCGCCAGCGGCCCTCGCCTTTCTCCTCGCCGAGGCTGAGGCTCGTTTCGTGCCAGGTCCGAGGCGCAGATTGATACTATCGACGTTATCGATAGCCCCGAGATCGATGGGACTGCCGACGATGTAAGGCCCCGGCGCCTCGTGCTCGGCCGCCTGCTGCAGAGGCTTGTCGTCGCTGCCGTGGGCGCTGCGCTCGCCTAGGGGCTGCTGGCTCGCTTCGTCCATGTGCGGAATAGAGGAGAGATCCGGTGGCGTGAAGGGCCGCAGCGGCGTCGCTGGCTCCCCCCGCGACGACGACTGCATCTCCGGTGCCGGAGCCTGGCGAAACAGAGCGAAACAATGCCTTAGAGAAATAGCGTTTCTCGCGATCACGAATCTTCATTTCCTTCAAACCTCGGGGATAGGGGGGCCATTTTCGATGATCGCATCTCTATACTTCATCGGTTCTTATTTATACGGATAATAGAACTTTGATTTTGCGCGAGCAGAGGTCTCCTCGGCCCTATAACTTAAGTGCCGCGAAATTAATCTAAAGTAGTAGAATACAATTTAATTTAACCCCTTATTCATTCTATTTTATTTGCTAATATTGAGGTAAAAATCAGAATTTAACGAAATACGATTCAACTCTTGTTAAAGATTAATACAATGAGTCTTGGGAGAGCGGTATACAGTGAATTAAATGCTCATTTAATAAAAGAAACTTTAACATTCGTAAATTTCTAAATAACTCCAAATTACTGATAATAGGAAACAGAGTACTTCCTTCAATTCATTCAGGTATAAGAATTTAAATTTTTGAGCAAAGGTTGCATGCAATAGGGAACGAATGAATCTTTGAGTAAAAAGAAACGTTTCACTAGGTTCAGAACTATACTATTATACTTCTACTTGTAAACCGGCCAATCCTTAATTTATTATGCTTAAACGATCCTTACCCCGTTATCTTTAAAAGTACCATAATTTTCGCGATTTGACTTTACCATCTCATGCAACAGTGGAAAAACGCATAAAAAGAGCGTGTATACTACCGACTCGCTCGTCTACGCGTGACAACGCGTCGAGCATTACGCATGCCGATAACTGAACAAGTCGAGTAATGCGTATAAACGCCAAGACATCTTATCTCCAAGCTATTCGCTCGGCTGATAAAAGCCAGATAAGCGGCGAATATCGTAGGTGAGTCATATTTAAGCTTAAAGATGATTTCATGGATACCAATGATATAATACATGCGTCAAATAAAATACCTCTTAATTCTTTCGAAATATAATGACAATATACATGCGTTTTGACAACTCGTTATGAACCTCCAATGTATATTTATTTCTTTATAGAAACTTCAAGGATCAATAAACTTGAAAAATAATTTTTACCTCCTGAAAGAGAAACTTATAGAAAACTGAGAAAAATAATGATGTAGCTTAAATCATGCAAGATGATACTTCAAACGAATTCAAGACTAATGTATAATAATAAACGAAGGTACAACAATTCCTAATTTCATTTTTATGTGGCCAACTTAAATTTTGATAAAAGAAAAAATACATTTGAAAAAATACGTTTGAAATGAAATCTTTTCCAGCGCGTCGTCGAAGTAGAACCTTATTCTTCCCAGCCGATTAATTAACTTTTTGCTTCCTCAAAGAGGAAGCTTTCTAACGGTGAAAAATATTTTTGAAACAAAAAATGTTCAAAAACATGTTTTAAGACTTTTGGCGCTAAAATCCGTTGTTTTTGATAAAAAAAATGTTCGTGCGCGCGTGCGCGCGTGTGTGTGTGTGTACAGGCGTTAACTTATGAACCGATCGACCGATTTACCTCGGAAAAGGCTTATTCTCTTCGTTTCGGAGGAGAATAGAGATAGAATAACCTACTTCTTGATTTTATAGATTTTTTTTTTATAACCAAAAAACGATTTTGAATTTTTCGTTTTTTTTTATTTTTTAATTTGTTTTAGCCAGTATTACTTAATAAACTAAAAGGTCTTTAAATTACCTACAATTTCATTTTTTTAAATTTAAATTATCTTTAGCCTGTCATTTGTTATTAATGAAAATATGGTTTATAATTCTTTAATTAATATTTCAAAAACTTTTTCATTTATCCACTCAAAATTTTTACCTATTACACTTATCGAGTACAACATTGTGTTAAAATTTGAAGAGGTTATGTTGATTTGTTTCCGAGAAAAAAATTATTTTTGAAAAAATGTGCGTTTTCTTTTCTTTACGATAACAGGAGTAAAAGTCAATGAATTGTTTTGAAATTTGGTAAATAATTAGCTTTTTTATATCTAAGGATTCAGTTCTTTGCTGAAAAAAATCTGACTGTTGTGACCAAAAATATTTAAGGTTAAAATTTTTTTATAAATTTCTTATATTTGCATTTTTAAGAAGAATATTCGATTGATTGACTCAAAATTTTTACCACTTATTACACTTATCGAGTACAACATTGTGTTAAAATTTCAAGAGGTTATGTTGGTCAAAATTTTTTTACTCATTCCAAATTAACCCCAAAACACAAATATAAAGTTTTAGAGTAAAATATGCAATAGTTCTATTTAATTTGTATATCATATAAATAAAATAATTATTGTGTACTAGGGCATATCCCCGAGAAAGTAGTTTTAGATTGAGTCCCGCGGCAACGTGTACTAGGGTAACGATAATAATTGACTTTCAAAATATGAATTTCGTAAAAATTTCATAAAAATATCGATTCTTAAATATGAAAAAACTACGTCTCTGTTAAATTTCAAAACGATTCATTGTCTTTTGTTAAGAAGCATAACTTAGTTATTATATTTGTATGATTGTTACAATGGTGGATTAACTTTAAACCACTAAGTCGAGCAGGATAGTACTTAAATACCTGTTTCAAAACAAATATTTATTAGATTAGTGCCAATACATACTTTTCTTTCTCAAACTAATGTATTTCTTTAAAATTTTTTATAACAATAATTAATTGTTTGTATAGGATACATAAATGAAAAAACAAAAAAGATATTTTTTATATTCAGTCTAATTGTTTAACAAACAACAAAGAACCAGAAAGAAAAGTTTTATTTATTAATAAAGTTTTGTTGTGAAAATTTTGCTTTTGTTTTTTAAATTTAAAAAATAGAATCGATAAATTAGTTTGAGGAAGCATCTTGCCAATGAATTGACAGCGGTTTTTATGTAAGTTCATATTCTTTACAAGTTTAAAGATATGCTAACATATGAAAAATTAAATTGAAAAAATACTTTTAATAAAAAAAAGCTGTATTGTAGCTCATTCAGCTATACGAAACTTAATTCAAATAATAATCCCCGTAAATATATTCTCGACCTCGCTTCATACAGGAAACTTCTCCCCCGAAGCTCGTTAAAAACGCAATTGCATGCTTACGTTAGGCCACAAACTGCAGGTCGACGTGACGACTCGATAATCAATTTATCAATGCCGTATCAAGCGAAACCTCAGTCCGTTTTTACCCGTATGCACCTTACATGCGCAATTGGAAAGAAGTGCATTGGCTTTGTGCTAGATGAATTATTTACTAAGGCTTGATACGCGAATTACTTATTTCATTTTAATTATTACTTTCGATATTTTAGTCATTTTTTCCAAAATTCTCATGATTAAGAATGTGTTAAAAAAAAAATTTATAGCCCATTATTTAATATATTTCTTTTATCGTTATGTAAACGCTAAATAAAGAATTTATAGTAGAAAATAAGTTAAATATATTACATTAATAATATTTTTAATGGAGTTACAAAAAGTAGTTATTTAAAAATGAAAAATCTTTGAGAAATTCATAACTACACGGAGAGAAATTTTGTAGCGAAAATTACAAATATTCGAGGCAAAATTACCAGTTTCTATGGTAATGGATGGACAGACTGACAATTTCAAACTTATTACCAAAGTGCCTTGGTAAAATTTTTTTTTAGTTAATTTAAATTAAAAAAATTAACTTTTTTTATCTATATTAATGGATATATAGTATTTTAATATAGAAATAGAAACAGAAACAAGGATGAAAAAACATTAAACTGAAAAAAAATTTTTACGGAAGCGGGATTCGATCCGACGATCTTTGGGTTGAGAGTCCGACGTTCTACCGACTGCGCCACGGAAGCTGTTACCAACAGTCATTTGAATCGCCGTTATTACTTACTGAAAATATGTGTATTGTTTTCATTTTAACGTCGCGCACGCCTCTAGTATCAATCTTCTGAAACACAATAATGCGCAGTGCGCATGCGCGAATACACAAATACCAGGTTATTTGGCAAAATTTATCAGTTTTCTTAGTAAAAATTCTTAGGTTACCCTGTAAAAATGACTAGATCTCAATTTTTACCAGTGTGTCTGGTAATTTTTATTCCGATAATTTGGTATTTTTTTTAAGTGGTTATGGTAGTTTTTCCTGGGAAACTTATAAATTGTATTAGAAACCTGGGAATATCACGGCTTTTGACAGTCTATCCATGCACTACCAAGGCACCTTGGTAATTTTTACTCTAAAATTTCTCTCCGTGTATTAGTAAGATAAAATGAGAAATGGATTTTATGTTTGAAAAAATATTAAAAATGATATCATTAGAAAACTTTTATTTTAGGATTCCAAAGAAATAAAATAATTGTCACAAAAACATTGTTTCAAACAATTTGTTTGACATTTCTTGTATGAGTTTTTAAAAATCGTTTTATTTTGCAGTTCTTTCTCTATATCTTCATTGATGAATTATTTCAATGCAAAAAAATTCATTCTCGACAGTGCTCCCGCGCTTCTAAGACAAATATTTAAGTCACTTTTTTTAGCATTGAAACAAAACATTTTTCTCCTCTTAACAGTTAATTCAGTGGCTATTGATAGCTCACAGATTCATCAATCTCGCTCTTTTCTCTCATCTTACTCAGAAAATATGAATACTAGCCTTTTTTATACAAGCATAAGTCAAATTACCCCTAATTTATTCAACATTGCAATCCTGCACTTTTCTCAATATTTTGAAATAAAAATATGAGGTCATTATTAGGTACATATTTTTGTCAAAGGTATCGCTGACTTTTGCATCGACGGCTATTTTTTTATTCTAAAAATATACATTACTAGCGTGGCTCTACTATTCATGGTCTCTTAGTAAATGAAACGTGGCTTGTGGCACGAATAGCGTGGCTTTCGTTGTGGCAAATATGCTCGAGGACGAGATAAGAGTCTCGTGGACGAAAAATAAATGGGAAACTAAAATATTGATGTGGTAAATATGAGTAGGCTGCTCAATCAGTTTGGCACAAAAATGTTATGGCCTCTGACGTAGTGTCGACCAAAGTGTAGGGGAGATTGGGGTAAAACCGGATACTTTTTGGAAATTGTTTATTAAAAATAGATAAAAAATAATTAACACTAGAATTGTTTTTAGTTTATCTTTAGGTAACTCAAAATCGACTTGGTTAGCCAAAAAAATATTTGTCAAAAATGTTATTTACGAAAGTATCTGATTTTACCCCGTAAAAAAATTGTCTGGGTAAAACCGGATACTTTCATTATTCTTTGCAAAATGAATTTTAAGCGATTATTTCTAGAAATAATACAAAGATGTAAAAACGTTGCTTAAGGCGATGTGAACCTCAAAATCAACCCAATTTCATTATTTAATTAATAAACATTCGAACGTTTATTTGGAAAAACAATTCTGTCAGGCGCTCCGTGTATGTAAATACTATGCTCAGATTTTTTTTTGTGCGATTCTATCAGCATTTCCATGAGATACGCTCGTTTTAAAACTGGCAAAATTCGAAGTATTACAGATCCCTACTTATCGACATTGCGGCTTTTATTTAATTAAATAAATTCTGAGTAGATTTTTGGAAAAACAGCTCTGTCAGGCGCTCCGTATATATAAATACTATACTCAATTTTTTTTTTAGTAATTCTATTATTATTTGCAAAAGATATATATGTTCTAAAATTTGTCGGTAAGTACACATTACCTTAATGAAGAAACCTTTTATTAATAATTATAAATTAACGTTGTTTTATAAAAAATCGCTAAAGATATATTTTCTTCTGACCAGCTTTGCCGAGTAGACTTTCTAATATATTTACGCATTTCTGTATAAAAAAACAAATAAATTTTATATGTGTAATGTATGAACAGCGCACTAAATGTCTAAATAAAATTTTATTGTATCATTACATGAAAAGAAAAGAGAAAATATGCTATCCGGTTTTATCCCAAACTAAAGTATCCGATTTTACCCCAAAGTTCGAAACAAAAGTAATTATTCATTTTATTCCCATCTCTACTATAATGGCCATTTTATAGCCTGAAAAGTTGGGCAAAAGTGGCATCTGATTCCATCTTTTACTTTATCCCCCCATATGCGGTATATGAGGAAATAAAATAACATAGTCTAATTTTTTACGTTTATGTTGAATTGGGTTAAAACTAACAAAATAATAACACATAAATACAAAATAACTTTTCAAATCTATGAAGTAGCCACAGTGGAGATGGGAATAAAGTACTATATGTACTATTTTGCAATTAAAAGTAAAATTGAGAAACGGAATTACTCCTACTTATTTATTATAACATAAATAATAAGATTATGTACTTATTAAAAGAATATGTTTTATACGCACTATAACTGTGATGATGAACACGGTATTACGAGCTAAAAAATCTTTGACCTCTTCTTAAGTGAATACGAGGCTAGTTTTGGCATGCTGATCGTATAAAAAATGGTAATAGGAACATTCTCAAAGAGATACCATAGCTATTATATAGATCGCACTAGTAGTAACCGAGAAATTGAGAATTCTGGTTTTGCCCCAGTATCCGGTTTTACCCCAGTCTCCCCTATATTAACTAATGGTGGCGGCTAGTTATAGTTTTGTCCCCAATTAATTTCTTTTCTGAATATTGCTAAATCATTAATAATATTTTATCTGCATTTCCAGTCGAACTTTTCAAGCTAAAAAAAATACCTCGGTCGAAATGTAAGTAGAAATTGATGTCACTTTCGTATACCGGCTCACAAGTAGCACCTGGTGCACGTTTGAAATTTCGGTACAATTCACTAATTGATTTCTGAGAAAGCCAATCAAAATGAAAAATATTTTCTAGTTTATGAATTTTTTAAAATTAGGCTATAATTTCTATAATATTGTGAGATATAATAATCGTTAAAATGAGAAACCGATAAACCTATCAAAATTAACTATACAAACAAATTTTATGCACAAACATATTCCTAAATTATATTTACAGTGCATACTTTATTGTATTTTTAAGAAATTATGTATTCTATGAATTAAAATCTTCTACTTACCGTTTTTAATAACAGTCTTAAGCTTAAGAAAGGCGCAAGCCATTAATGTCTTCGCAATTTTATCTCAACCATAGTCAGAAACATAATTTAATAACATTTAATTTGAATTATAATTTTGTTTTTTATTTCTTCAAGCTATTTATCAGAATAACAGTGCATTAAAAACATAAAATCATAAAAATGCGAGATAATAAACGGAAGAATACCAAGTTATTATTAATATCTTTTATTTATTGGTTCCAACACAGTTGATTCTCTTAGTCGTTACCGAATACATCTATAGAACGAGAAAATGACTAAATCCCACGAAATTTTAATGATTATCAGAAGTAAACATACAAGCTTTTAAATAAACAATGAATGCCTCGTCTGATTTCAAGTCAGACATTAATTAATTAACTGTTAATGTAATGTACGGATTATGTGCTTGCACTGACTAACGATTACTTCCTCTCTTCTCTCTTTGTCTCCTATACACTCTCTAGCTCACTGATTCTCCCGGCCCGGGGAAAAATTTTAAAATTCGGTCAGTCGTCTGGGCGAGACGCGCGAGCGGCGAATGGATTTTATTTTCAGTGCTGTGCTCCGCGCGTTTCTTTACGGTTGCGAAAAATCGTTCGTGCGCGCGCCCATCACACATTTTTCTAGGAATATACCTCGATTTAAGTATAAGGTGAATAGAGCGCGATTGAGAACGGTTTCGATGAAATTATTGAGAAATTTTGCTTTTACTTGGCTGCCTAACCTTTACAGTCATAATAACTATGTGGCTGGTAGAAAAAATAAATATTTATTTAATGAAATTTATGTTTTTATATATTTTTTATCACCTGATATCAAAAGTCGTTTACTCAGATAAACACGATTTTTTCGAGATTTCTTCTTTGTATGCTGAAGCATCATAAATATTTGTATGTATCGTCATAATGTAATAGTTAATATGATGGTATTGTTGGCTATTTTTGTGACGTTAGAACAACGTTATTCGAATTAATGCTTAGAGGCAATAGCTTCGAATGCATTCACGTACGCGAATAGGGTTGTCGGTTCGGGTGTCCTTTTACTTTTTACAGCAGTTCTAAAGACTATGAGAAAAAATAGGTCGAGGTGTATTTAAAAGGTTGGTTAATTAAAGTAAAGAATTACTTAAAAATGTTTTCAGAGATTGTTACGGCCGTAAATAATTAATTAATTAAAATTCAATGAATAGAATTTACTGATTTCTAGAATTAAATTTTGAGGTAAAAATATTTCTAGCGCTAGAATTCCTGAATATTTGAATTTTTCACTTTAAAATTTTTAAATTCTCGGGTTAATTTGATAGTCACTAAGCATTTGATTATTACTCCATCGAGAATACGCAATTGTTATCTCCCCATAAAAAATTTTGTGAAAATGTCCGATTAAGAAAGAAAGCTTTACCCTCATTTTAGATATATGGGCAAATCCACAATACTTTTAACTGTTGTGTGACTTTTTTTAGGTAATTTATGGCTGTTATTAGCATGGCCTGCAAAGCACATAAACGAGACTGGGTCTAAAATCTCTAATTTTTACGTATAACCAGTCCTGTAAACCATATTAGTGTGCCACGCAGCCGCAGCCTGGGAATGAACAAAAATTTCCAAAAAAGTCCACTTTTTGTCACTCTCGAAAAGTGGAACTTTTTTAGACAGTTTTGTATATCTCTAGGCTGCGGCCTGCGTGGCACACTAATATAGATTACAGGACTGGTTTTCTATGTAAAAATTGAAGATTTTACACCCAGTCTCGTTTATGAGCTTTGCAGGCCATGCTAATAGCAGACATAAATTACCTTAAAAAAAAGTCTCACAATTAGTTAAAAGTATCATGGATTTGCCGATATATGTCCAAATCCCCTTAAGTATTTTCGCGTGGCTCATCATATAGCTCTTTTGAAATTTTAAAGTACAATACTATTTCTTTGACATTCTACAACTGAATAAAGCAAGATTAAGCTTTGCAAATCCAAGTAAATTCTTTGCTTCTTTAAAGTGCTCACAATGTCTGTAATGAAAAGATTCTTTAAAAATTCTCTTGACAATATTTCTATTCTTTGTAATAAAAATTCTTTTATCACCTCAGTACAAAGCGAATCGGAGGTGGAACGATTAGGAAAAATAATAGAGCCATCATTTATTGGAGATAAAAGAACAATTTTTAAAACATTTTAAAAATAAAAACGCTAATCTTTTTCACATGACTGAAGAGTAATAGAATTCAATTATTATGATTTAAATTTCGAGTACGAATGCGTTTATTGGAACTAAACTGGAGACTAGACAAGGTCTATTCTCTAACTTTGAATAAGTGACATTCACTTATTGAAGGGGACGTACTCCCCTTTTTTCAAAATAGGGGGAATGTAAAAACGAAAATAGGGGAGCACATATTTGAGAATAGAGGAATTTTCAAATTTTAAAAGACGCGAGGTCACGCGTATAAGGGAATTACGTAGACGGGCGACACTAAGCGAGACGTTTATTTAAATAATTTTTAAACCTAAGTAGCCAGGGGACGCGAGGTCCACGCATATAAGGGAGTTACGTAGACGTGCGTCACTAAGCAAGACGATTATTTAAATAATTTTTAAACCGAAGTAGCCGGGGGATGCGTAGTCCACGCGTGTAAGGGAGTTACGTAGACGTGCGGCAATAAGCAAGACAATTATTTAAAAAATTCCTAAACCCAAGTGGCTGGCGGCCGCGAGGTCCAGTCGTATAAGGGAGTTACGTGGACGGCCGACACTAAGCGAGATGTTTATTTAAATTATTCTTAAACCTAAGTAGCCGGGGGACGCGAGGTCCACGCATATAAGGGAGTTACGTAGACGTGCGTCACTAATCAAGACGATTATTTAAATAATTTTTAAACCGAAGTATCCGGGGGATGGGAGGTCCACGCGTATAAGGGAGTTACGTAGACGGGTGACACTAAACAAGACGATTATTTAAATAATTTTGAAACCCAAGTATCCGGGGGACGCGAGGTCACACGTATAAGGAAGTTATGTAGACGTGCATGACTAAGCAAGACGATTATACTTAAATAATTTTTAAACCGAAGTAGCCGGGGGATGCGCGGTCCATGAATATAAAGTCGGTTACGTACACGTGCGACAATAAGCAAGACAATTATTTAAAAATTCTTAAACTTTTTAACTCCCGTAGTTGCTAAAGAATTTTTTAAATTATCGTTTTGCTTATTGTCGCACGTCTACGTAACTCAATTATTTACGTGGACCTCGCGACTACCGGCTACTTGGGTTTAAACATTATTTAAATAATCACCGTGCTTAGTGTGGCACGTCTACGTAACTCTTATTATATGCGTGGATCTTGCGTCCCCCGGCTACTTGGGTATAAAAATTATTTAAAGTAATCGTCGTTTTAGTGTCGCATGTTTACTTATGCGCAGTCCCCTTATACGCATAGACCTCGCGTCCTCCGGCTACTTGGATTTAAAAATTATTTAAATAATTGTCTTGCTTAGTATCGCACGTCAACGTGACGCCCTTATATGCGTTAACCTCGCTTCCCCCGGCTACTTGGGTTTTAGAAATTGATTTCAATTTGGCGCGGTTTTGGCTATTATAGAGGCACGTGGTGGCGATTTTTGGTGATTTCACAGACATTAGACAGACGTGGCAACACGTGTACTGGTCACCCTGCTGTGCGGTGCAAGAGATAAGAGCGGGCAACATATCATAATACAAAACAGGCAACGCTGCCGGGTGTGCGTAAAGTGCATATGAAAGGTCCGATTTCTGAGCATAAAGCTACTTTACGCACATTTTTATATTTCGCGACACATATGCGAAAAAGTAAACTTTATGCTCAGAAATTCGCCCTTAACACACACACTTTACGTACGCCTGGACAAAAAATATTGTTCGTCACTCGGCCGTATAAGATTTCACGCCTCGTGTGATCAAACGTCACTCGGTCCGTGAAATCGCATTTTACGGCCTTGTGATAAAAAATAATATTTCTGTAAACTTTACTTTTTTGTAAAAAAATGTTCTATTTTCTACAGAAACGTTGGGACGCTTATCATGTGGGATTTTTACTTTTTAAATGCTTAGTAATTTTTATGATTTTCGTAGCACATTTTACTTTTTGAAATAAAAATTTTTATGACTTCTGAAACGATCACGGTATCAGTCACAGTTGCTAAAAAAATTATAAAAATTACAAGGTATTTAAAAAGTAAAAATCTCAGACAATGAGTAATGAGACAATGAAAATTTTCTTATAAAAAAAAATAAAGTTTACAAAAAATTTTTTCGCCGTTACTTTTTCATTTTTGCTATCACGGTTTTCTCACTACTTCAATATTTACTTCTTATTGCCAAAGAAACAGCAAATACAAGGCTTGCCGTATTTTACTCTCTCTCTCTCTCTCTCTCTCTCTCTCTCTCTCTCTCTCTCTCTCTCTCTCTCTCTCTCTCTCTCTCTCTCTCTCTCTCTCTCTCTCTCTCTCTCTCTCTCTCTCTCTCTCTCTCTCTCTCTCTCTCTCTCTCTCTCTCTCTCTCTCTCTCCCTCTCTCTCTCTCTCTCTCTCTCACACACACACACACACACACACACACACACACACACACACACACACACACACACACACACACACAGACAAACACACACACACACACACACACATACATTGCGGAAACCGGTACTTTTGAGGATCTATAGTTTTTTTCTCCAGAGTTCTTATATGCTTGACTAAAAAAATAACTCCCTCTCTGCGTTGAAGGTATTAATATAAATCCTCAAAAGTACCGTTTCATACCGAAGGAATTTTGAGGATGTCCTCAAAAGTCCGAAAAATCCTCAAAGTATCGAATCCGTGCTGACAGATCCTCAAAAGCTGCATTTGATGTGTGTGTGTGTGTGTGTATATATATACACACACACACACTAAATGTTTTACTTTCTTGAGATTAATAAAAATAAGTTAAATTTTTAAAATCTTACTTTCCAGTGTGCAAGGTGAAAGGTATGCCTACTTAGCAAAATGATATGTACACTTAGCTATCTGCACCACATGATTTAACGCAATTCAGTTTAATTCTGATACATTTTAACAAATTCAGATTTTCACTCAATAACCACTATAAAATTGCACTGCTTCAAAACTCTCTACCGGAATATAATAAAAAATTTCTTCAAGTGTATAATCCAAAGTGAGTAATGAAATGCGGCCGTTGTTATAGGCGCGGGAAGTATTTGTTCTAAAATCGTATTTCTGACTTTCGTCCTTATATAAGTTATGAGAAAAAGAAATTTTTTTGATAAATGAAAAAGAAGTCTGTGCGCACTTACTACATCCACGCGTATGAGGCGACCGCGCGCCATCCTGCTCGCGAGCGCATGCTGGCTCGACGCGGGAAGCCTGCTGCGGCAGAGCCGCGGCCCGTGCGAGCCCACCGACGACGCCGTCGTCACTGCTCGCGTTGCCGCCTCGGCGCAGGACTCACCGATCCTGCGCTAGCGCCGCTCTCGGTGGGAAGAGGACCGAAAGCCACTGTGGCTTTTTTCTTTTCAAACCATATTTCTAGCCCAACATTCTTTTCAAACGGGACCGTCAATAACCTAACAGTTCCTACAATTACGTGCTGTACTCATTTGACCAGAGTTCTTTGTTTAAAAGATTCCAATGATATATATATATATATATATTAATTAAATGACGAAGATAGCAGAGTTCTTTATGCCATTCCTCCAGTCGCTTGACCAGTCGCGAACAAAACTGCACGTGCTGCCCTACACGGAGAGAAATTTTAGAGTAAAAATTACCAAGGTGCCTTGGTAGTGCATGGATAGACTGTCAAAAGCCGTGATATTCCCAGGTTTCTAATACAATTTATAAGTTTCCCAGGAAAAACTACCATAACCACTTAAAAAAAATACCAAATTATCGGAATAAAAATTACCAGACACACTGGTAAAAATTGAGATCTAGTCATTTTTACAGGGTAACCTAAGAATTTTTACTAAGAAAACTGATAAATTTTGCCAAATAACCTGGTATTTGTGTATTCGCGCATGCGCACTGCGCATTATTGTGTTTCAGAAGATTGATACTAGAGGCGTGCGCGACGTTAAAATGAAAACAATACACATATTTTCAGTAAGTAATAACGGCGATTCAAATGACTGTTGGTAACAGCTTCCGTGGCGCAGTCGGTAGAACGTCGGACTCTCAACCCAAAGATCGTCGGATCGAATCCCGCTTCCGTAAAAATTTTTTTCAGTTTAATGTTTTTTCATCCTTGTTTCTGTTTCTATTTCTATATTAAAATACTATATATCCATCAATATGGATAAAAAAAGTTCATTTTTTAAATTTAAATTAACTAAAAAAAAATTTTACCAAGGCACTTTGGTAAAAAGTTTGAAATTGTCAGTCTGTCCATCCATTACCATAGAAACTGGTAATTTAGTCTCGAATATTTGTAATTTTCACTACAAAATTTCTCTCCGTGTACAAATCAATAATAATGAAAAACAAAAAGCAATGCACAGTCTCGCCCATGCGAAAGCCGCAAACTGTGACGCAAGTATATAAAAAAATGCGAAAATCTACCTATTTTTCTTTTATACGCATATAGATACACACACACGCACGCACAGACACACATATATTATACACTTTTATCGTCGCATGAAATCAGGACAAATTGGCAGTTCTAAGAGTGCGATTACACGATGATTTATGATTTTATTATTTTTACGCGGACAACCCTCGGTGGCTCGCGCACACTATATGGATGGCTAACGAGTATTTTGTAATTACGCCTCCGCGATGAGTTTTCTAGATTGCCCAGCTGAATTATTGGTAACGAGAAGTTTAGTGTATTTGTGCGATGAGTGCAATTTCTTGTTTTTTAGTGGATAGTAAGTATGATTTTTAGAAAACCCGCGTGTACTGTTATATTCTATGATGTATTTCGCAAAGGACCTCGCACACAATGTATGGGAAAAAATCATCCGGTCAAATTGAACGAAACTTTGGAAAAAAATAGATCTTGAGGTCCTGAAGAAATCTATCTTTTTTCAATTTCGTTCAATTTGACCGAATGATTTTTTCCCATACATTGTGTGCGGGGTCCTTTATTTAATTAAGATACCGTAATTAAGTCTTTTAAACGCTTAAATAAAAAAAACTATGGTTAATTTTTTTTTATGTAAATCATCTGCAAAGCCTTACACTATTTAATTGTAAACTTTTCCTATAAACAAAGGGTCTTTCGATAGGAAAGTAAATTGAAATGACTTTGATGGTTAAACATTATTTTCCCAAAAATAAACTATACACTGTAAAAAATGTCCTTAAAATTAATACACTTTTAATGTACATAAGCACATTAAATTTAATGTACTTGTAACAAAATAGTACATCAATATACAAAAGTATTGTTTTTGCATTAAATTTAATGCACAGATATTAAAATTCGTGCAATTATGACTCAAAAGTAATGTAAGCGTACATGAAATTTCATTTAAAAAATTGAAAGTGAAGTTGTGGTAGATGTACAAAATTTTCAATGTCATATGCACGATAATTAATATACATGTACCTTAAATAAATATATATCTGCATTAACATTACAGTATTTATACATTAAATTCCATGTCATTATCGCAAAACTTTGAAGTAAAAGTAATTACTTGTGCATTAAATTCCATGACTTTCACTTCATAATTTCACGTAGAAGTAATGCACATTTTATGAAATATAGATTACTTTTACATTAAATTTCATGACTTCGCTCCGAAATTTGCAGCAACAGTAATGAATATCGCATTAAATTTATGTTACAAAGTTCACCGCCTTGATTCCGTAATTTCACGTAAAAGTAATGCATGATTCATTAAATATACATTACTATTACATTAAAATTCATGATTTTCGCTCTAAAACTTGTAGTAAAAGTAATGAATATTGCATTAAATTTTAGTTACAAACTCAGTGATTTTCATGTTATAATGTCAAAAAAAAGTAATGCACGTTTCATTGAATTTCCCTTACTTATATATTAAAATCCATGACATTTGCTCCAAAACTTGCAATAAAAATAATGCATATGGGATTAAATTTTAGGTAATTTCACGTAAAAGTAGAACATGTTTCATTAAATATAGATTATTTCTACATTAAATTCGATGACATTCGCGCCGAAACTTGCAGTAAAATTAATGCATATATGTCTTATGTAGATGAAAATGTCAAACTTATTCAAGCGAGCGATAGCGTAACGGATAGCGTGCGTGCGTAGTAACCCAAGGGTTGCGGGTTCGATTCCCGGTTAGGTCGAAAATTTTATGTAAGTTTTTTTCTGCGATAATAACAATGCGATTAATTTAAGAGATAAGTTCTTTAATCAAAATGCGAAAATTTATAATATTAAAAAGTTTATATGTATAAATTAACATTGTTGCTGGCACAACATAAAGAAGTGAGGTAAGTAAATATATAATAAATTTGAATCAAAGTAAAATAATTTCAATTACAAACGTGTATTATTATTACATTTTGTAAAAATTTTTTATTTTCACAAAATAAAAAAATAATTGGTTGAATAAAAAGAAAAAAAAATTATTTTTCAACCAAATAAATTATTTTTTGACCTAAGTAAAATTTGACTAGTATAACGTCTTTTACTAGAAATTTCAAATACGTGTATGTTAAGTTTTATGCATTCAATTGAAATTCCAGTTTACGGGAATTTTTTTAATGTGCAGCGGTGAAATTTTCCAGTACATTTACAGTACATTACAAGATTTAAATAAATTTTAATGCAGATTTGCATTAATTATAATGCGGATTTGCATTAATTGTAATGTAAATTTGCATAAATTGTAATGCAGATTTGCATTAATTGTAATGCGGATTTGCATTAAAAGTAATGCGCTTTGCATTGAATTCACATCACATGTACATTACATTCCATTACTCTTACTCCGAAATTTGCCGTGAAAGTAATTCATATTACATTGAATTCACGTTACATATACATTAAATTTACTGACTTCTACGCCAAATTTTTCCAGTAAAAATAATGCACTTTGCATTAAATTTAAGTTATATTTACATTAAATTTAAGTTACGCCATGAAATTGTTTTAATGTACCTGCTTGAAATTGTGCTTCCATTACATGTGCATTAATTTTAATGTAGATTTTTTTTACAGTGTAGACTGTGAAAATGGGCATATATTACTAGCCTTTCTTTAATATGTGTTCAGTGTAACAGGCCTGTTGTAATACAAAAATAATTTACTTGTCTGATATTTACCAAATTCATTATAACCTCTGGTTGTTTATGATATTGACTTCTGGAAAAAGTTTGTTCTTATTCTACCATTGATTATGAATTTGGTAGATATCAGACAAGAAAACATATTGTTCGTGATACAACAGATTTGTTACATGTTACATTAAACGCAGATTGAAGAAAAAGGTTGTAACTATGAGTAAAGTGTACATGAATCGATTATATATAGAGGACAATTATGCAATAAACGCGGGTGTTTTAAAACGGTCATAAATTACTCATTGATACTTTACCGCGAAAAGTTTTGCTCGTAATTAAGATGTCAATTTCAACTTTTTTGCCATTTCTTTAATACCCAAGTGATGAGCAGTAAGAAGGTATAGTTTTTAAATCGGCAAACCTCAAAGCTTGTTTTTATTACTACCAATTTAGTGCCCATTTAACTTAACATGAGTATACCACCGGTGGCATTCTACATTGAAAATTTTTCGAAAAAATGAATGAATTTCCAAATGGAAATATATGTGGACTAGCCGAAAAAGAAATTTTGCCACAAGCAAGCACGCACACACTGTCTTCATGCACTGATCCACTCCTCTGAATTTTTACGCGAGACGAGGAACGTCCGCGCGAATGCGCAAAAAGTGACTCGCGTCCGCCTGCGACGAGGATCGATATCGGCAATTAAAGGTAGCCGGATCGATGCGTCGCGCGGGCAGGATACACACACACACGCGCGCACACACACACATACACACAGAGAGAGAGAGAGAGAGAGAGAGAGAGAGAGAGAGAGAGAGAGAGAGAGAGAGAGAGAGAGAGAGAGAGAGAGAGAGAGAGAGAGAGAGAGAGAGAGAGAGAGAGAGAGAGAGAGAGAGAGAGCGCGAGAGACGACCTTGCGCTCGGAAATCGATCCGACGCGCCGAGTGAGAATAGAATCGAGTGATCCGATCGCCATGGGAGGAACGAGTGCCGTGAGCTGATTTGTGCCCATGCACTCCGTCGCATGTGGGGCATGCCATGATCGCGATAAGATAAAATCGATAACTCAGCCGCGAAATTCATTTCCTTGTTAATTATTTGAAAACTCGCGAACGTTTCCTCCTATTCGATCTCATTCCCCAGGCGAAATGGAAAGATCTCCCAAAACACCTACAAAAGCCAAGTACATCGAAGAAATGTGGAGTGGGTGTAGAGCGTGCCAAGAATGCGGAGGGCTCTTCTATTCCCTCGTTATCACGGCACATATGTACACGAATAGCAGCAGCCGCCGAGCGAGTTGCTTATCTGTTGGCAGGCGCGTCTTGCTATATACCTGCATGGCTCGCTCGGAAACGGGAACGCGGGGGAGGCTCGTCGTCTGGAGACCGTCTGCGGCGCGCGGCGCGGCACTTTTGGCAGTCAGCGATGATGTGCGCGAGCGGCTGGGGAGTGTACGAATTAACACGCTCACTCTCTTTCTATTCCTATACGCTTGTGGAATTTCACCTCAATTTAAAACATTTTTTCATAAATTACGCGCGAAAAGTTAGAGTATGCAGATCACTGCAGGATATGTATCTCATGTTTCCCCGTTTTTCAGCTAAACCATGCAGATCAATTATTGATGTCAAATTATTTATTGCTTTCATATTGCTTCCTCCTAGAGGAAGCTTTGTGATAGTAAATTTTTGAGTTGTTGTAAAAACATGTTATAATTGTGTTCCGAGGTGTTAGGAATCAAAATACATGGTTTTTGAAAAATGTCTGTATGGATGTATGTGTGTGTGTGTGTGTGTGTGTGTGTGTGTGTGTGTGTGTGTGTGTGTGTGTGTGTGTGTGTGTGTGTGTGTGTGTGTGTGTGTGTGTGTGTGTGTGTGTGTGTGTGTGTGTGTGTGTGTGTGTTTGAACTCTTCATATCTCCGAAATGAATCGACCGATTTTCGTCGGATAAAGCTTATTCTCTTTGTCTCGCGGGAAAAGAAAGGTACCCTGATGGATTTGAGTTTCTATTGATTTTCTTTTGTTTTATGACCAAAAAACGATGTTGAATTTTTATTTTTTTTTTATTTTTTCATACCTTACAGTCATTATTACATAATATAATAAACTTTTCTTGAAAGGTATTTAAATAACCTATATTTTCCTTTTTTAAAATTTAAAATATCTTCACTCTGTCAATTGTTATTAAGGAAAACTTTTTTATATTTCATAAATTAATTTCTCAAAAAATAATTTATTTATCAACTTGAAATAAATAACCAGTTATTACACTAATTGAAGACTATATGTGGTTAAAATTTCAAGAGATGATCTTCATTTGTTTTTTAGAAAAGAATTATTTTAGAAAAAATTTGCGTTTTCGTTGTCGCACGATAACTAGAGCAAAAATTATCCAATCGTCCTGAAATTTGGCACAGATGTAGCTTTTATATATCTTCAGGTCGAGTTCGTTACCCAAAAAAATCGGTCCATTACGAAAAAAGATATTTAAGGTAAAAAATTTTTTTCTTAAATTTTCGAATCGCGTTTTCTCAAAAAATACTTGATTTATCGACTTAAAATTTTAACCACTTATTAAATTTATAGAAGAATATATTTGGTTAAAATTTCAGGAGATTATCTTCATTTGTTTTTTAGAAAAAAATTATTTTAGAAAAAATTTGCGTTTTCGTTGTCGCACGATAACAAGAGCAAAAATTACCCAATCGTCATGAAATTTGGAACAGATGTAGCTTTTATATATCTTCAGATCAAGTTCGTTGCCCAAAAAAATCGGTTCATTACGAAAAAAGATATAACGCACAGTTTAAGCTGAATCCGGACCCATGACCCTCTCCTAGTTAGTCTAACCGTACAAGATAAAGTATTAAATTTTAAATATTAGAAGTAAAAATTAATTAAAGGGATCAATAAATTAAGTTTGAGGAAGCTACGTGCCAATGAATTGGCAGCGGTTTTTTTTTTTGATGATTCTGTTGGTATTTTCGTGAGATGTACTCGTTTGAAAAATAACGTCGGTACTCACATCCCCTTAAGGTAGTTCTCTAACGCGTTATAGTTTGTGTGCTCAGCGAGAGGACAAACTGTACCATACGCATGTCATACACGTCGTTCTGTCTCTCTCGCTTTCATGCATGTCGTCTGCTATTTGGGTTTATAATCATTCATATCTTTTTAAAAAGGTCGGCTTGACACATATTTGATAAACTTAAAAGAAAGAGCTGAATTTCATCTTTCTTAAGCTATGTTTTTCTTTTTGAAAACCCATTTTTTTTATCAAGTAATACTATTACTTCCTGTTATGCGTTATATGGCGCCATTTACTCTCAATGTAAAAGTAACCATTTTCAATAATTTTTTCTTGAAAAATAGGTCGATAACCTATATTTTAAAAAATAAAGAAACATTATTTAGATTTTAAAGAACACGCTAGAATTTTGTTACTTTCGAAACCCACTTTTTGATATATTAGAGAACTACCTTAAGATTCCCCAAAAGTGATAATAATATCTGTGTTGATGTGGATAAGAAAACTAATACGTTTGAGTATAATTATCTAAGTAAGTATAAATAGTATAGTATATAACAAGGGAGAAAAGTCGCTCTTGATTTCCGCGAGTGGGTTCACTGCCCGAGCGAGCGAAGCGAAGCGATGGCAGTGATCACCCGAAGGAATCATCGACTTTTCTCCCGAGTTACATATAGTACTTTATTCCCACCTCAACTGTGGCCACTCTTTTATTTGGAAAGTAGGACCGACGGAAATATGGGAAGTGTTTGTAAACATGGGCGGCGGCCGGCAAAAAGAGGGAAATGTCATATTTCCCGCAAACGTTAAATTTGTTGAAAGAGGGAAACAAATCTAACTTTTAGGAAATTGTATATGGTTGATCTGACGGAGGCAATCCAAAGAAATACAAATGATTTCTTTATTTTTAGCGACGTTTCGTTGGCCTGGTCCGCCCTAAAATAACGAAACGTCGCTAAAAATAAAGAAATCATTTGTATTTCTTTGGACTGCCTCCATCAGATCAACCATATACACTTTCCTAATACCAACGAGAGGGCAATTTGAATTACACATTACAAATCTAACTTTTGTTCCGCTTTTCAGGGAAAAAGTGGCCATATTTGTTGAGATGGGAATAAAACTCATTCAGTAAAGAAAAATAAGAGCACTTTAATTTGAGAACGTATGTAAACTGACACTTAATAACTTCAAATAAATGTCAATATATTTGGGAAGGCTATTTATGAAAGGCTCAAAGATCATTTTTAACAAAGCAGTTGTATGTCAAATGGAGTTAATGAAAATCTTAAAATGAATAGTAAAACAATACTGCAAAAAATTACCACTTCATTCCTGTAAGGTAGCATGAGCGACTTTTGTAAAATACTAGCCGTAGCTAAAAAAATTAGACTGTATTCTTGAAGTATTCAACTAATCATATCCACCCAGAAAAAATAGGATTGCCGACCAAATTATCGAGAAAACAAATGTTGAAAAATGTTAGTTTTACACGGGCCTTATGGAAGTCCCCTTTCCCAAAATATCATGAAAATTATGATGAAAGTTAGTCACTTTTGATAACCTTGCACTGAAAAAAAAACACCTATTTCTGTTCGGGACCCAAGCGAAATTTGCTTTGCCAAGCCAAGCAAGCGGTGTAAAGCAATTTCTGCTCATCGACCCAAGCAGTTTTTACTTGGCAGTGAAATGAGATGTCTGCTTGGCAGAAGGCAGGTAGAATTAACCTAAGAAACAGTCAAAAACAATGAATGTATGTAGCTCACGTCTAGGCGTCGAAACGTATCCAATGCGTGGTCCAAGTGTTTAGGGTGGCCGATGATGGAGTCTAGGAAGTGCGCATCGATGTTTTTTGCGTCTACGTGTCGAACCGTATCCAAGGCGGGGTCTAGATGTTCCCGGTGGCCGATAATAAAGTCTAGGTGGCGCGCTCCGTAGGCTTTTGTGTCCAGGTGGGGGAACGTGTCCAAGACGTGGTCTAGATGTTCAAGGTCACCGATGATGGAGTCTAGATGGTGCACTCCTTAGGTTTTTGAGTCTAGGTGTCGAAATGTAGCCAATGCGTGGACTAGGTGTTCGAGGTCGCCGATGATGAAGTTTACGAAGTGCGCTCCGTAGGTTTTTGTGTCTAGGTGTCGACATCTTCAATGCGTGGTCTAGATGTTTGAGGTCGCCGATGATGGAGTCGAGGAAGTGCGCTCCGTAGGTTTTTGCGTCTAAGTGTCAGAATGTACACGTCCTGACACCTAAACTCAAAAACCTACGGAGCGCACTTCCTAGACTTCATCATCGGTAATCTCGACCACCTAGTCCACCCATCGTATGCGTTTCGAAACCTAGACACAAAAACCTACGGAGCGCACATCCTAGACTTCATCATCGGCAACCTCGACCACCTAGTCCACGCATTGGGTACATTTCGACACCTAGACGCAGAAACCTACGGAGCGTACTTCCTAGATTTCATCATCGGCGATCTCGAACACCTAGACAACGCATTGAGTACGTTTCGACACCTAGACGAAAAAACCTACGGAGCGCTCTTCCTCGACTCCATCGTCGGCGACCTCAAACACCTAGACCACGCTTTGGATACGTTCCGACACCTAGACGCAAAAACCTATGGAGCGCACTACCTAGACTCCATCATCGGCCACCCCGAATACGTAGATCATACATTCGATACATTCCGCACGACACGTAGACGCCAAAAACTGCGGTGCTCCCAGGTAATATATGCTTTTTCGCCATACCCTGGCCGAAAGTACCACATTCCCTCCCGGCACAAAAACGGGAATGCGGTATTTTCCCCCCGGGTATGACAAAAAATAGTTACGAACCATGGGAGAAAAGTTGGACAGCCCATATGGACTGTTCAAGTTTTTTCCTCCCTAGGTGTATAATATATTATAGTACCGCCCGGTCGGTAACGCTTTGAGAGTTAAGTAGATCGCATTGGAGACACAGTCTTAAATTGCTTTTATGCCAAGCAAAAATTGCTTTGGAGGTGTAGAGCAAAATTCACGGTGGGGTCTACGGCTATTTTAGATGTTTTTTTTTTCAGTTGTGTATATAAAAGCGCTTACTGTTACTGCGCATCAGCGTTGACGCCGCGATTATTCTGACTCCAAAACGGTATCATTTGACGTGTTTGAAATTCCGAACGTTCATAATGAACGAAATATTAACTTAAAGTTTCTAATTCTGGTTAGAATTCCCCGGAGTGTGGTTTACTGGTGACTGCAAGAGTGAGAAGTGAAGAAATACAGTTATTATCCAATTTTAAATGTATTAAAAGTAGCCAAATTCGGCTAAATCTGAAAATGGCAAAAATTTTTCGTTCACTATGAACGTTCGAAATTTCAAACACCTATCATTTGACTAACTTCAGAGCGCTGCTTTGGCAGACTGCGGCGAAGAGAGCAGATACTATAGCAAAGAATTCAGTATTCTGTTGAGTTTTCCTTTTTACAAGGAAATTTGAGGAAATTATGATATTAACATACAGGAACATATTTTAGCAGCGATGGAGAGAAGTCAGATATGTATTACTTATTACATTCTAATAATTTTTTAGTTTTTGCCTTAGCGGAAATATTTTTGTTCTGTAAAGTTTTAAAAACTGTTGGTAAGAGTTTACTATAAACTGTTAAAAAATGTTATAAAATGTATGATTTTGGACGTTTTTAATAATAGTTATAATAATATTTAAATTAATTACATATTATTGATTCTTCTTAAATAGCATTCAAAGTATCATTCATAAATATAATTCTCAAATGTCATTAGTTTAATTTATTATGAATTGTAACGCGTGCGCGAGTTAGGTAATTCGAGATTCGAATTACTCGCGCTGAGCAGGCATGCTCACCGGGGGCGCGAGCGCGTGAGCATCCTGACCGGATTAGAACGGTCTCGCGACGCGTAATATGCCCGTCGCGTACCCGCGAAGCTGCTACGGCTTTATAGGAGTCACGGCAGCCATCTTCATGTCTGCCATCGTGCCGAGAACTTCTCTCCAGTGTGTCTCTAAAAAGTTACCTCATCCGCGCCGTCCTAGCTTTTTATAGTTATCGCGAGTGTAGTAGAGGCGCCGAGTAGGGTGCGTACGTGCGAAAGAGAGACAGAAAGAGAGCGATCCCGAGCCGCGTGAGCCGCACGAGACTGCGAGCGACGAGCCGGCAGCCAGCCCGCCTGCCGACCCAATACAGGGAGCAAGAGAGAGAGAGAGAAAGAGAGCGCAACTGCTGTGCGAGCGACAGGAAGCGAGAGAGAGTCGAGTGCACCGGCTGCTCCTTCCTAACGTAAGTTTTCTACTCTCCTCTCGCGGGTTTATTGTAAAGGCTCGCACGGAAATCGCCCCGTGCAAGCTTTCTGTGCCGTATACGTGCGGGTGTGTGTTAGCCCGCCGTACTTTAACACCGCGCGCGAGAATAGCAGCTTCGCCGCGCGCCGTATCGTTCGCGCGTTTGAATCTTAACGGTCGCGCGCGAACTAACTCATTTGTTCTAATCAGCACGTGCGTTGTGCTTGTAGTTATTAATGATTTTAATATACTGTGATATCTAGCTACTCGTCGCGTTGTTCATTACAACCTGTCCTTCTCCCGGATACCGCCGCCTCCGCGGGAAAACGACTCCGCCGGTCGTCTTCATATCTGAGCATAGCGGCCGCGCGCTTTTCACTCAGCGATCCAATTAGTTGGAAAGCGAAGTTCGTGTGCGATCTTCGCGTTGTTTTCGGGATTCCAGGAGCAGATCCCCGGGCAAGTCATTTTAGTCTGACACCCGCGGCACCGTGTTCTAGGGCATCGCTGGCCTGTGGCTTGTTGGGATTTTCCCCCACTAGCCATCCTGTTACAGAATTATTAATTAATTATTATTAGTTAATAATAGTTTAATTAATTATCAATTATTAATTCATTTTAAATATCATTAAAAATTATTTGAAAGTGTTTCAAACTCGTATCAACTATTTGAAACTGTGTTCAAAATCCTATATTTTGTAACATTTATAAACAGTTACAAACAGTTTTAAGTAATTTTTGACAATTATTAACTGTTATTGACATTTATAATTTAGTACAGGGTGAATAAATATTATTCGAATAGATATTTTGTGAGTTTTATTTTTCATTCACTAAATTTTTCACAATATTTTCTCACACATCATTTTCTCTTTTTTCAGTATATCAATATTCATTTAACATAATTCGTTCAGGTACAAGCGAAAGTAGTTTTCTAACTAATCTCAACGGAGTTTTTATTTCAGGTGGTCCAGTCATAAGTAATGCTAGTCACCGCAACAGGACTTTTTTGTAGTAACTCGACTGTTTATCGTTCTTTTTCCATATAAAAATTAATTGAATATCTTCAAATATGTATTTATTGAATGTTGAAACATTGGTAACAAAATATATGAATCTGTTTAAGAAAAAAAACGCAAAAAAACTCTTTTTTTGCCTTACAAATATACGTACACGGGGAAAAAAATAACGCTGTTGTAACTGAGGTTAGGTGTGTTGTTTTTACCAAGCAGCGCTCACGTAAACAGAACTGTGGAGTTAAGTAAAATCTACTTAAAGAGTTCAGTAAAATGTGCCGTATGGCCATGACCTCGAGACGTAAACAAACGTTTGTACTGATGACTTAAGTAACTTTAACTTGAGTGCTAACGTTGATTCTACTGAATTTCGCTTAGTGATACAGCCAAGTTAGAGTTACGGGAATGTTAAGTAATTGCAGCGGTATTTTTTCCCCGTGTAACCCCTTAATAGTCAATAAAACACTGCAATTGGGATCAGAAAATTACAAAGTAAATACACACATGAGTGAATTCAATTTTTACAATCCCATTTCGTAACGTTATTTTCGAGCCAATGTTTTCTTCTAGGAAAGAGTGATCGATATACTTTCTCCTTTGATATTTCTTGTAAGAATCTTCAATCCTGAAACGATAAGTTTAATTGAAACTCTGATTAAGGTTACATGATAGCATTGCTCTGTATTGCTTTTTCACAGAGAAAGCTTTGTGACGGTGAAAAACAAAGTTTTCGAGAAAAACAATTAGCACCTAGATGCTGTTGACTCTATGACACTAAACTCTCTCATAGATATGATAAGCTCTAAAACATTGAATGTGTTGGATTTTCCATAATATTACCAAGTCCATTTATAGTGCATCTTCATTGATGACGTTATATAGATTATTATTATTATTATTATTATTATTATTATTATTACTATTATTATTATTATTATATGTGTGTGTGTGTGTGTGTGCGTGCGTGCGTGCGTGCGTGCGCGATTTTATGTCAACCGTGAGGACTGAAATTTTAAATTCATTCAAACACAGAAAAAAATTTTAGTATGAAATTTGCAAATGTTCAAAAATCTGAAAATTTAAAAATTTTGATTTTTTCATGAAAAGGCAATTTTCATGATTTTTTTTACTAAAAAACTTGAATTTTTTTGTATAGCACATTATATGGGAAAAATTTTACAAATTATGTGTAGAAACACTGTGAATTTTTACAAATGCGTTGCCAATATTCTTGAAATTTGCAGTTGACAGTGTACGTCGAGCTGGGAAATTGTGGGCAAGATTTCAAAATTTTCCTTTTTTAGTACCTTTTGATCCTTTTTTTAAAAAGTATGGGTGATATAAACTGGAAAATGTTGTAGATGATCATAGTACTGGAAAAAGTCAATAAAACACATAAATAACTGTCATATGTTGTTCTATCAAAGTTGATACTTACAAATAATTTTATCCGCAGGATCTATGATGTTAGGTGTTTGAAATTTCGAACGTTCATAGTGAACGAAAAATTTTTGCCATTCTCAAATTTAGCCGAATTTGGCTACTTAATACATTTAAAATCGGATAATAACTGTATTTCTTCACTTCTCACTCTTGCAGTCACCAGTAAACCACACTCCGGGGAATTCTAACCAGAATTAGAAACTTTAAGTTAATATTTCGTTCATTATGAACGTTCGGAATTTCAAACACGTATGATGTTTATGTTTCACTCTACTTTTTACAAGAAATATTTACATTTAGTAATCCATTTCCATTTTAGTTGTCAGTCAACGGTAATAGAAAATTAATTAAAAAGCAATATAAAGCATTTCTGTAAAATTGACTCGTGATATACAGACTCCTAATAAGTCCAGAAAATTGCTAAGAAAGTTGGAAAAAATGAACACCTTCCATTATTTATTTATAAGCGTTTTATTGCTAAATTCGAGCCGGCTGCTAGCTAATTTGGTCCATTTTTCGACTGCCAAAATAAAACTAGGCCTGTTCATTTTCTATAAATGGAAATACATACTCCTAACACCCCCAGAAAATTATTAAGAATGTTGGAAAAAATGAACACCTTCCATTATTTATTTATAAGCGTTTTATTGCAAAATTCGAGCTGGCTGCTCGCTGATTCCATCAGTTTATCGGCTGTTAACAAGAAACTAAGGCTGTTCATTCTCTATAAATGTATATACAGACTCCTAATAAGTCCAAAAAGTTGCTAAGAAAGTTGGAAAAAATTAACACCTTTCATTATTTATTTATAAGCGTTTATTGCAAAATTCGAGCCTGTTGCTTTTTACCGAGTTTTATGAGTGAAATGATTATTAATAAAATTTATTGACTCATACAAAGTCGAATGATATTTTAAATTATTAAAACATTAATATGAGTGAATCTAATAATCGTTAAGTAACGAAATTTTAATTGACATCTTTTCTATCCGTTAAACCATTACAGTGAGCTTTAAACCAAAGACTTTATATGTTAGGCTGTTATTCTGACCCCAATTTTCCGTTCGATTGGTTTATCGATGCGAACCTGCTAAGGAGACAACTTACTACGAAATGAATGCTTCGAATATAAGCGTTTGATTAATAATATACATCATATATCCTCTCTTAAAAAGTGATGGATGAAATCTGTCATCACAATAAGACTATTTTGTTTGGTCTACATAGAATAAGTACCAAACTCTAATTTGTTTGAATTCTGAAGATTGAATTCTTGTGTTTGAGTATTTAAAACTCAATAATTAAAATAGTATAAGAAAAATTTCATTATTTTATTTATCAAACTTACGTTATTATCGTATAATTTAAACTAATTGAAACAAACTTTTAAATTGAAACTAGCCATTTCTAAGAGCGCTTCGCGCACTGTAATTTTACCGACGCTTCGCGCCACTTTTGTTTTTGTAACCTAGCAACTCATTACTCCCACCTACCAAATCACGAATAAATTGATATCATAACAAATCCATCATTTTTTTAAGATATAAAGGAGAAACTAACTAACTTGATTATGTTCATAACTTCAAAAACAAAAAAATAAATAAATAATACGCGCGAAGCACGTTAAATGTAGCTAGTATGTATATGAGGCGTTTCACGTCGACTGTCCCAGCGCGCGGTGCGCGAGCCCCAAATCGTGCTATTTCTAACTCATGTTTATGATACTAAAAAGTACTTAAAAAAATTGTTTGATAAGCGTTTTCGACGTATTTTTTCCTCAGCTTTCCAATGATGTAGGTAGTTTTTTTGAAACTTTCCATTTTCATCTTCAAAAACTCTTTTGCATTCTATTTCTCGCAAAAAACATCTCGGGCACTCTTTGGAAAATATCCTTTCCTACGTAAAAAATGCTCAACTTTCGATCTAGAGGGTAAAAAAAAATATTAAGAATACACTTTTTGGGATATAACATGTTTTGTACTTTTGGAAGGTGAAAACGAAAAATTTTGGAAAAACTGCTACGTCATTGGAAAGCTGAGGAAAAAATACGACGAAAATGTTTATCAAACAATTTTTTTAAGTACATTTTAGTATCATAAACATGAGTTAGAAATAGCACGATTTAGGGCTCGCGCGCCGCGCGCTGGGACAGTTGACGTGAAACGCCTCATATATAAAATAGATTTCTTACAAATAATTAGCATTACTTAACACAAAGAATAATTTATAATTGCCTTCAGAGAGTTACCGCGTCCTTTGATCGGGCAATGCTGACTCGCCTAGATTATTTAAACTCTACGCAATTTACGATAATTATTAAGTGGAATACAGAATTACTCATAGTTATTAAAATGATAGCTAGCGTTATCACAGTCCGACGAAGGAAAGCCATTACGGCACTATCTGCCCTCTGAAAGTAAAGCGTCTATACCTATCCATCACCACACACCCACCTTGTATTGGCCTTATCAATCGTCTTATCCAGACACACCTGCCTTCAGTGCCATTTAATAATTACGTGCGCACGCGAGGAGGACGGGCGTCGTGTTTACCAAGCGAACGGCAATTAGTCCCACGGATTTTATTGCGGACACATGCCACCGTCGCCGCCCTCTCGGCTCACTGAAAATTGAGGGTTTACACGCTGCCAGCTCGATATATAGGCTGGCCGGAAGAATAACGCAATGGAAGAGATACCTTTTATATCATTTGCAAAGTATCCGTTTTTTATTTTTAAAAGTTTATTTATTTATATATTAATTATTATATTTATTTATTTATTTCGTTAATGCATTTACTTTGATTACTGCACTATGTCATGCATTTTGCCCAATAGGTCGTTTATTCATCTATCGAAGAGACCAAAACAATACAATAGATGACGAGACTTTCCTAGACTAATAATTTTATGAGGCGATTTATCGGATCCTACACTATACCTTAGATCGTCAAGGACTTTTCAGTGGCGGCAGAACACTATGCAGAAGCTTACCCCCGGGAAGACGCAGTGCCTTTACTGCGCCCTAGGGTTCCGCGTTTACTTGCGTCGTCCTTCGTGCTCTCTTTGCCGCGCCGATTGGCGAATGTGCGCCTCGAAGCCGAGAGTGATTTCTCACACAATTTATCAATCTCTTCGTTAGCGTCTTTAACTGGATTTTTAATATGCAGTCTTTATTTGTAATGTAGAAACTTTTTCTTTCTTATTAGAAACGCAACATTAAGGTATTTTTAAACATTTCTTATCTTGCCTTTATACTCTTGCAAATTGTTTGTGTAATGATGTGCATATTCTTGGATGTTATTATTTCCGTGAAGTCATTTTTAGGTACTTTTTCGGTGCTTACAACGATTCATTTTTATTTACGAATGCAATTAGATATTTTACAATACATATGTTTGAAAAATAATAATTGCCGATAAGAAATTACTTTTGTGTGTGTATATATTATTATTTGTATGTGTATATATTTCATTGTGGAGTTACCGCATAATGTTACTTTTGCTCAGTTCCCCTGAGAAAAATCGACCTCGTCATGACGTCGCTCTAGCACCGTGCAAAAACGCGCCTCTCAAGTGACTCATTATACAAAACTGATTTCGTCTAAAGTGAAGTCGCGCCTTATCGTCTTTATTTTTAGATAATTTTCTCAGAATAGAAAGGACATTTGTAACCTTTCCCGATCAATAATGGACATGATAATATTATGATGATAGTATGATATATATCTTCATATGAAAATTTGATTTTATTAATATTTTTATACTCATAATTAAGCTTGAAAACGGACGATTTCATTAGCGAATATTGCAGTATTAAAAGAGATGAAACAAACTATTTTGTAATGAATGCCTTTTTACGACAATGACAATGAATAAAAATTAATAGATTGTAAATTGAAATGACCAAGTCGAATCGAAACACATTTGTATTTGAAAAGGGTTCTACGAATTATATTTTCTTCAACTACCTAAATAACGTTGCACCGTCGAAAACCACATCGGAATGATATTTTATCTTCGAAATATGCTCTCTCTCTCTCTCTCTCTCTCTCTCTCTCTCTCTCTCTCTCTCTCTCTCTCTCTCTCTCTCTCTCTCTCTCTCTGTCTCTCTCTCTCGCATGTCCAACCCAATAAAAACGTCGCGCGGGGCGCGAAGAGTTGGTCATCCTCGCGTGCGAAACGCGACGTTGTTTTTCCACTGTCGCGTGCGTTCAGGCATTTGCATAGCGTAATTTCGATTATTAATGGCGCGAGTCTCTCCTCGTCGTTCGTCTTTCCGATGAAATACATTCTGCTGTGTGTGGTTCGGGAGCGCAGAGGGAGAGATTAGGTTAATTAAAAGAGAGTCGGCTATTTTTCATTCTCGAGTTTTTGCTGATGGTTTTTGTTTTCGTTGATTGAGGTGAGAAGAAGGGGCTTCGAGGGAATGGGTTCAAAGTGAATTGGATATGACGATTGATGTAGAATTTTCGATGAATTCATTTTTTATTAAGTAATTTCAATTGCTTATGACTTTTCATAATTGAACGAAAGCACAAAAAGACATAGAAGTATCAGTTTCATGTTTATCGATTATATATTTACGAAGGAATTGTAATATATCAATAAGAAAATATATTTCACTATAATTACTTATAAATGCTAAGCTTACGCTGCGTCTGCAGGGCGTATTCATTTAAATTGATTACATTTATACTGATGGACGCTAAAAGGGGAGAAAGTTCTCAGCAGTACAGATAAGCTGTCAGCCCAAAATTAAGACGGATGCATATAGGAGAATGGAAAAATATCCAAATACACTCTACTAATTAAAGGGAGGCACACATTCCTTGCTTTATCAGGCATCAGATAGCACTACACGCCCCGACGATACAACACGCTCTACGGCTTATCTCTGCCACGCCCATTTTTCCTATTGAATGAAAAGGGTTTTATCGCTATGAAAAAACGCGACGCACCTTCGATGCCGGCAATATAGGAATTGCGTGCGCGCGAGACTCGCTCGCCACGTGGCTGCCCTAAAGAGCGGAAAGACAATCTCGATTATGCTTTTCCAGTGTTGTTCTACTTTAGACAATGTTCGATAAATTGCAATATTTCAAACTCGTTGTCGTATTTCCGCTTTCTTATCTTTTTCCTTATTCCCCTATTCACTTTGCCGAGTTGAGTTTATTTCGTTGAGGATGTACGATTGTGAAATTTGGGATTAAAGGAAAAGTTCGCGCAGGAGTTTTTTTGCTTCCTGACCTTTTTATATGGGCCTGAAGTTTGCAACGTTCGAGTGCAACGAAATAAAAAAAATTGATTTTACTTCAGTTATATTGATTAATTTTAATTTTGATTTAGTATTTAATAGTATAAAATATCGTTTTGTAACACATGCAGGATTTTCGCCGTTTTTCGGCCTAAAAAGAGATCCTAAAATAACTTTTTTTCGACCGACAGAAAAAAAATACTTCTTTGGCGGGCGAAAAGCATCTTTGAGTAGATACTTTTGAGGTTCCGTGCGAAGGGAAACTCAGAGAGTTCAGGTTCCCCTGCGGGAAAGTGAGTTACAGACAGTGTGTACGCATGTAAGCCTCCCCACTGCGTGTACGTGAGAGAGTCACGTGTTATGCGAGAGCCGCGAGCGAGCGACGCTGCTGCGGGCCACGAGTCACTCTGTCTCCAGCCCGCGCCGAGAATGGTTATTCTTCTGTAGCATTAGTTCTAAGTTTATTAATAAACTATATTATTTTATCCAATGGTTGTGCCCTTTATTTAACGATATCCTACATTTTTCTATACGCCTTATGGATATTTTCTCATTTCATCTACTTTTGGTTTGAAAGGTGTCTCTGTTATTTCAATTTATTATTTAATGGGCAATTCAGTAAAATAGGCTTAATATTACTTACCTGCAACTATAAGTAAAATGTTCCCCGTGTAAAAAAATAGTCAAAAAATTAGAGAGAGAGAGAGAGAGAGACCCCCGTGCAGCCGTGAAAGAATCGGGAGAAAGCACGCCACGTGCTCTTTTTATATCATCGGCCCGCGGCTGCACCTTCAATTCTTCGGAGAGGCTTTTACGGATATCGACTGCGGGTGTGGCCCTACGGCGATACGCGCAGGTGGTACGAGTTGCTATTTCACTAAGCCTAATGGCCAGTTTCGAAGAGAGAGATGGAACGTGCTTTGGGATTCTTTCGGCATTCTCGATTCTTTACAATTCGCGAAAAATGTACTTTTGGACTTCCTTAACAGACATTTCAGTTGAATTCTTCAAACGTAGTTTTATGATTTACAATATTATATACAGTCAGTATATATAATGTGCTGCGAAAAAAGTATTATTTTAAATTGTAATAATTGTAACAATTTTTTATTCAAATTATATCTCATGTTCCATCCGCATTTGAAGTCTTATTTTAGATGGGTCTGAAGTTTGCATCGTTAGAATGCAACAAAATAATTTTTTATAATTGCTTAAAGTTATTAAACAATAGGAATTTTATCTAAACCTTCGTTATAAAGCTATTTTATACTATAAAACACTAAATCTACACACAAAATTAATATTTACACTGAGAGAAATGTTTAGGAAAATTTACTATAAATGTAAGAAAAATTACTACGTTCGATAGGAACTTTGGGACAGACTCGAATTATCATAAAATTTACTACAATTTATAGTAAAAATTGCTATGTACATAGCAAAAATTACTCAAAACATAGGAATTTTTATTATAAATTGTAGTAAATTTTATGATAATTTAAGTCTGTCCCACGATTACTATAAATATAGTAATTTTTGTTAAACCATTTTTCTCCGTGTATTAGTATAAACTTGAAGTAAAATAAATTATTTTTTTATTTCGTTGCGTCCCAACGTTGCAAACTTCAGACCCATTATTTTAGTGTGCCTAGATATATATTAGGGTTTGATGGGGACTAGATTACTTGTTACTATGTTTATGTAAACAATAGAGCAAACAGTTGCGTAAATGTGTACCTGGAATGACATCGAATAATAACGTCACGTATATACGCCGAAGCGTGCAATCGCAATCCTAAAACACACAGTTATGAATGAAAATTATCCGTTGTGATGTCCATTGAAGCAGTCGCCATTTGACCACATTTTTCGTTGACATGTATCTTTTAATTTCTTTCCGTATTAAAGTACACAGCCTGCTCAAGAAAAAATATTTTTACTTATTAAATTATGAAAAATTTCACTGCAACTTTTTATCTCGTGAAGTGTTAAGCCTTGCGAAGAGCCATTAAACTTTTAATTTTACATGTGCTTGATGCTAATAATTGAATTGTCGATAGCAGTTCTAATTTGAAAGAATCAACAAAAATACGTACCCACGTCACCGAGTGTCACGAGGCTATTCGTCTCAAAACTACCGGGGCAAGTTCGACATCTGGTGTTGGGGTAAATCGACGCGGTTGACAAGCTCCGCTAATGTAACACAGCCGCAGTGCACATGAATTGTGGGTGGGAGAGTTCGCGTATGTATCGATGCACGGAGACAAAAAAACCGATTACCGCGCCGCGCGCGTCTATTTTCGATGCTCCATTTGTAAACTTTTTACTAGCGCTGCCTATCCATTCGTACATTTATTCTTGGATATTGCAGTGTAGAAAGAAGGCTTTTCTGGAAAGTAATAAGTATAGGTCCAACCAACGTAAGATGCAATTGATTTTTATAAATGTCAAACTATTCCAACGAAATTTACATGAAATGTGATCAAAATTTACTATGCTAAAGATACATATGAGTTACTACTTTTATCCAAATTTCCATGAGATACATATTAATAAGCAATATAGAATCGAATGTCTGCGATTCACAGCGAAAGAGAATAATAACTTTAAGGGGGTGTCGTACCCCTGACTGTTTTACCAATATAACACGGTAAATTCTATATTATCAAAATAATTATATCAAATTACGGCTTATAAGGAGATAGTTGCCCTGTTATTTTTGTTCGAAAAATTTGTTAGGGTACCATCAATTTTTTGGCTCAAAACTACGTAGGATGGTAAATTATTACATTGCGCAGAGCAACTATGTCCTTATAAGCCGTAATTCGATATATTTATTTTGATAATATAGAATTTACCGTGTTTTGCCGGTAAAACAGAATACAGGAGTACTGCACCACGTTAAGAACTCTTTTGAATTTCTGTATCAAATCGATAAATCGATGGCCTGCACATTAGGCTGGGGCAAACGAGGTTCCGAAAAGATCGAATACTAAAACATTTATAGGCTTACAAAAGGAGTTTAAAATATAAAACTAAATACATAGCCCCTTTCAAGATGTTTTCCGAGGTATAGCGACATGTGCTTTAACATAAAAAATTGCTTGTCCTCTGTGTCTTGCACTGAAACATGGGCAGTGCTGATACGGGCCAGAGAACAATCCGATATCTTACAGTTTGTTATTATAAACGAGTCTCTAAAAAATACACCTTTTTACTTTGGGGGTCTGAAATTAAAAAAGGTAATGTATTAATGGTAATGTATTATTATTGTAACGTATTTAAGAAAAGTGAGAAATGATTCCTCATTTAGAGGCGCAATGTAATAAAACTCCAACAGGAGACTTGAACCTAACTAACAACCTGGATGAATAAAATGATCAAAAATAAATGCAATAAAATATCAAAGTCCATTGAGAAAAGACGAAGAAAATCTCCGAAACGCATGCCTTTGACACCTCACAAAATGTCTGTCCTTAAAGAATGGAAACTTTCGAGCCATCTCTGCCCACTGACCCACACAATTAACTTGGAATACCTCACTCCGTAGTTAGTTCCTAATTACTTACTATTTGCTTTCTTTCGAGTAAAAGGAAAACTTTGTTTTTCCGATCGCCTAGTACGAATAAGCATAATTAAAAATGATTTTTTATTTCCTTGTGTCGCGCGATTATGGTTCTTTTTATCGCAGTCAGAGAAAACAAAGTTGCCGGCGGAGTATAGGGGAGACCCGGGCAAAGCGGACATGTAAGGAAAAAGTAAATAAAAATATTTACTATAAGAAAAATTTTAATAACGTTAAATATATTTCACTTTTGTTTATAATAACAAACACATCAATAATATATATAAATGTATAAATTTTAATATATACTACTAATATTAAACAAAAAATATGACACTTTGTTTCGACGAGTCCGAAAAATCAATATCAATACAATTATCGTAGTAATAGCTAATATGTTCACGTTTTTATTTTGATAATATGTCGCTCAAGATTGTGCAAAGTATATTATAATGTTTTAAAATTAAGTTGATTGATTCTTTTTCATTTATACTGGCAGATGATACTTTTCTTAAAAATTCTTCTAACCAGCTTTTTCAATCCGTTTTACGGATGTATTTATACACTATTATAAATAATAACATAAATCTGTTAACAAAAAATAAACAAATTTGAATCACATTGATTTTCAAAGGAATATGTATTATTCAGATAAGTCAGACAGGGTGTCCGTTTTGCCCGGAGCACACACAATCACGTTTAAAAAAAAAAATTATAAATAACAAAAATGTTATGGTGATTAATCGATTGATTGTACAAAATAGAAATAAATAAAAGATCTCTGATATGTTTTGAATATAATCTAATAGTACGGATGAAAAGTATGTTTAAATTTTTACTTTGGCAAAATCGGAAAATATCCTTCAAAAATCGTTGGTTACATATGCTATCGATGTTGGAAATTCCTACTTATAGTTTATATCCAAATATAGGACATGACCGTTTTGTTCGATATGACCGTTTTGCCCGGGTCTCCCCTACTTAACTCTGCAGAGAATTCGCAAACAAGGATAACAATAATTAAGGATAATGACTATAAAGTAGGGAAGTTGGTGTCTTGTATAGTAAGTTTGGTTACTTGAAGAGCAGCTTCGCATGTGCGGAAGTATAACAATAAAAACAATAAACATATGTGTGTATCGCTGAAAATTTTCATTGGAACGATATCAATAATGCAGAAGTATTAGTTCTGATAATTTCGAAACTACGGTTTTACAAGCTCGTTGCCAGCTGATAATAGCTTATAAAAGTTAATAGTTGTACAAAACGCTTATTTTCAGACGAAAATCAAATACAATCCCTGTGCCATTTTGTTAGTAAATTTGTTTTTATTTAATAATGCATCCTGATACTTTCGAGTAACGCTGAAGAAATTAGTTTACATCAAAATTTTCGCGCGTATATGAATTCAGTCTATGTATTAGTAAGTACATATGCAACAAGTAGCCGACACGACTACCGAGGTGTGCGCGGAAGAACGTTTTTTCTCCTGTGCGATTACTTCATAATTCCGATTCTATCGCGGATACAGTAAAAGTTGAGTTTCTTTTCATTTTCCCGCTTGAAGTTTGTCAATTTACCAACAGAATAGAATATACGAGCTCTGTTTTTTGTGTACAGCTAAATACAAGTTTATGATAAGACTGCTTTTTATTCATGAACAATAAACTGTTTATATGGTTTTTCTTTAAGCAAGCTAAATTAAATTAAAAGGCTTGTAAAAGCGATTGGTCCGAAAAGTGAACGCAATCAATCATTTATCTAATTTAAATCATTTATCCTGAACTAGTGTTATTTTATAGGAAATATTATTTTTGCTGGCTGATCGTTTTGAAAATTTGAAATAAAATAATAAACATCAAATTTTTCTTGTGGTTAAAACAATCGATAATATCAATTAGAAAATGAAAACTTCATTTGCCATTATTGCCTTTAACAAACGTTTAATAATAATTAATAATGCATTACCAACGTATGAGATAATTGCACGAGCGCATCACTTATCTTATAGTCATGCATTTTATATATGCGACGTGTTAAGAAATGCGAATTTACCAACGAAAAAAATACAAACAATATACATAATAACAAAAGTAATTCAGGCTTTGTAAGTATACCACACTTAAACAACAACAAAAACTCTTCCATTACAAAGTTAACGCTTGCGATTTGAATCAAAATGAGAAACCACACTGGCCCGATATACAATTGCATTAAAAAATGCATCGCTCGCTGCATTGACCGCATGCCACATCGCACAAGTATACCTAAGTATACTTACGTACACTCATCCTCGATGGATTCTTGCCGAACGTGCACCTGCTCAGTTTCAAAATCCTGCAATTTCATTGGCCAATTCGAGTGTAATCATTAACTTTAAATTGGAATCGGCCAATGAGATTCCAGGACTTTGAAACTAAGCAGACACGATCGGCAAGAATCCATCAAGGACGGGTGTACATCATATACCTATATAAAGCGCGTGCAGCGTGTTTACGAAAAACCAAAACAAACGGACGCGCGCGCGATGCACCTAACCTCAAAGACGACTATGAGCTGTACGATCCAGTGCAGGAAGAGCGAGAAAGAGCGAGGGGGGAGGGAGGGGAGAGAGAGAGAGAGAGAGAGAGAGAGAGAGAGAGAGAGAGAGAGAGAGAGAGAGAGAGAGAGAGGGGTAGGTGTGTGTCTTTTCGTGGCGTATGATGTGGTTGCGATATTCAAGCTAGAGAGATAGCAGGCGGGTCGATGAGGTGGATGTTGATTGTAAGAGCATGAATTGTGAACGTTATTGATATTTATGCAAAGGTATGGTGTAGTTTGCTCTCCGTCGATCGTAAACAAAACTTCAATGAAAATATTGCGTAGGTACTAGGAAAAGTTATAAAGTAGGTCAGAGTTTTTTAAGCACAGCTGAAGCAATTATACTCAGTAAGACCTATATTGATTACTAGTCAACAACATCGACGGATACTGCAATTATACAGACGCACGCGGCTGGGTATCCCTTTGTCAAGTTGCAATTGTCAGATAGGGGAATAAAGAATTATAAAGACGTCGTAGCACGTGTAAGGGCGAAGGTAAATAAACGCTGGAGGTTATAGAGATGAGAATGGACTATACCGATCAGCCGGAGGACGTTGCTCCTGAGGCGGCTCCTGATGGTGCAGCAGTAGCGGCGTTGACCTCCGCACCACCCCACTCGCATTTCATCTCCCCGGGCGGCTCACCTTCTCCAGTATTGTGACCGCCACTCTGTCAATCTCTCCTATCCTACTTCCACTTGCCGCAAAGCCCATGCACCGTCTTCTTCTTGTACTTGCACATCCACACGCGCACTCACACACACACACACACACGGTATATTCGGTGCAGTTCACGTCAGCCGCACGTTCTCATGTCTACTGTCAACGCGCGCTGTACAGAGAGAGAGAGAGAGAGAGAGAGAGGGAGAAAGGCGTGTGCACATACACAATGCCTTAGGGGATAGGTACTGAACGCGCGCGGTACACGACGAAGTGACGGCAGCGAACGAGAGCCGCCAACTGAGTCTATGCAGCTATGTCTCCTCACGACGTGCGGTCGTATCTGTCGAGTGTCGCACTGTCGCACAGCTCTCTTCCTCTTGCTCGCTCTATCTCACCTGCGTCCAGCTGGTGGCGGACAAGAGCGCGCGCGCGCACTCTGCGGCGCGGCCCAATTTCGGCATATGCGCGCGCGGGAATTTCGAAATCCGCGCGCCCGTGGGATCGATGAAGCGAAGTGGGAGGAGGGATGCACTGAGAGAGAGAAAGAGAGAGGGGCACACCGCACACGTTGCGCTCCGGCCCGCTGACCTGGATTTAGCCACATGTGGGTCGGGACGCGTCTCTGAGATGCGCGAGGGTGGATGGAGTGGCTTTTTATCCCCCCCCCCCCCCGCGAAGAAGGGACAATTTTTATTTAGAAAGTATGTGTAAAGGGTGGTTTGTGTTATTCTTCGATTTATTTAATAATTTCAATGTTACAGAGACTGTAATTGTAGATATGTGGACGAAAGGCGATCTCTTCTTGTGTGCAATAAAGAACAAAGAGCAAACGGTTACTCTAGTGAAAATTGTAATGTGTGCTTCTAGTGTAGTTACAGCATGTCGTAACAAGTTACGTATCTCAATACAGAAACGCGTGTGGACTGTGGAGTATAGCTAGCTAAAGATGTTTCCGCGAGGAATTTAATCGATTTTATTCAACGCTTTTCTATACTCAGGATACTAAATTAAACAAGTCGCTTTTATACTTGGCTATATCATTGAGACTATGAGATAAGATTTCTCAAGATAGAATGAAACTATAAGTTAGAATTGCACTTGTTTATTTGATATCTTATTTTACGAGAAAATATGAAAATTATTACAATATTTGAATGAATTACCTTATAGAAAGATGTAAACGCTTGAAAACAAGAATAAGCTATGATGAAACATTATGTCGTTTGCTAAAATATAACAGAATTCCATGATGTTTTAATAATATTGAAATAATAAAAGTAAGTCTAAGGAAAGAAACAAAAAAGTATCTTATATAAATATTCATCATTCAAAAGTCGTCACTATGCAAATGACGACACGCACACACACGCACACGCACACATACGCACACCCACGTACACGCACGCACGTACGCACGCACGTACGCACACACGCACGCATACACACACACCGACACACGCGTGCGCGCGCGCGCATACAAACAAACGGTAGTACGGGCATCGCATGTACTCAGGCACATAAGCTCTGACGCCGTTTATTATTAATCGCAGTGCCGGGACCTAAAGCTGGCTAGGTCGAAATACGAACGACGAATTGATCGGCAATGTGCTTCCGGTACACATTTTTGCACCGTTGGTTGTACTTACATGAGTAATTTTCCAAAACTTAATTTTCATATTAACCATACTATTAAAAAAATCTGTTACTCAGCTGTTTGATGAAGCATAACTATCTGACAGAACTTGTATCATCCATTATACTCTGTTAAGGACTCGGTAATTTATTTATCTATATTTTGAAATTCTCAGAAAACTATCAGAAACAATTATCTATCTCTAATCTAGACAATAATTTTTATTCCATTGTTTCGAGTATTACTTTAAAATAATCGCAAACAAATATTGGAACGAAATAAATTTGAAATTTGGAAATTATATTGCTTTGGAACACAGATGATTATGTTGTAAAATGTTTATTACGGTTGAAAACATAAGTCATTTTTCTGCGCAAATCAAAATTAATATACTACTATAAAAGAGACATCGGGTAATTTATAAGCACTAAATTTCGATAGTTTTTTGACAATTTTAAAGTATAGACATTCAATCCAAATACACAATAATGTATGAATTAAAAGTTCCAGAACCCTAATCAATAGTTTACGTAGCTAATTGTACTTTCTCAGATGGTCGAGTGACAGACTATTATACAAAGGTCAGAGTGGCAAGAAGATGTGCTGGTTAGTCCCGATTTTACCGTTTAAAGTCTGGCGTCGTTTAATTTATTAATACAAGTTCCATACCATTTTATTTTCTATGGGTGCTAGTCAATCTATAATAAGTTTTTGTGAAGAAATTGTTGTTTGTTTAATTATGCAAAAGCAAAGAAGCTCAGGTGTCTCGAAGCGCAGCTTTGCAGTTGTCGGGAACGTCTATGACGTACCCATAGAGGTGGTGAAAGACGGCAACGAGGGTGGTGGTAAGGCTGGGCAGCCTCCAGTTCGGCAGCTTGCAGTACGCGAGCGTGAGGACAATGGCGTAGCCCAGCTCCTGTATGTCGTCATGGCCGCCGATAAAATTCCCATCCTTGAGTGCGCCCACGATCTTCTCTGCCTTCTCTTGGGCCTTGACGCAGGCGTTTACCTCGTCGGGCGAGAGTGTGAGGTACGTCTGCCGAAAGTCAAGATACCGTCAATATTTTTGGCAGGCGCATTTTAATGGAGCTCTAGCTACTTACAACCCCGGTGCGGACGAGACTCGAGAACTCCGGCCAGTCGTTCTCGCAGGCCAAGCAGTTGCAGGTGAAGTGGAAGTTCGCCAGGAGCCTCTGTCGCTTGGCTTTTGGCAGATCCGCGTATATCGGCCCGTAGCTGCAGAAAATCTGTACGGGCGCGCTCGGCGCATTATTTAACAAGCTTCTTATTTGAGCTCTCGCCTCGACGGCACCCACCTGCTCTCCTTTGAGGATCGGCCGGACCGCGAGCAGCAGGGTCCGCCTGTCCTCCATCTCGCACTTGACGACGTTCGGGTGGCAGCTGTGGTTGATCAAGCTGAGGAAAGGGTTGAGGTAGAGGCCGCTCGTCTCGGCCTCCCTCACGGCGGACCAGCTCCAGTCCGTCGAGGCACCCGGCTCCACGTCTCTGACCTGCTGGCGCGATATCCGGACGAGAGATTATTCATATCCTCGAGAATGGGGGAGAAAATTAGCGCAATTAAGCGGATCGCGTACCGCGCACGCGTTGATCAGCACGACGTGCTGGTAGTGCGATAGCAGCCTGCCGAAGAAGAGGGCCTCGTCGCTGGCCACGAGGGCGCGCGCGTCGTACTCGAAGTGCCTGCGGAAGAGCGGCGAGAAGCGGGCGAGCAGGTGCAGCATCACCGCCGAGTCCTCCGACACCTGGCGCAGCTCCGCCGAGTCCTTCTTGCGCGCGTGGCCCTGCAGGCTATACGCCGCCCCGTGCTCGTTCTCGAAGCGCCCGCTGCGAGCGCTGAAGCCCTTGCTGCGGCTCTCTGAAAATCATCGGTTTCGTGTTTCTTTTTTGTCCCGCTCTTTATACCTACAGGCTAATTAGAGTAAAAAATGCGGCTGTAAAGGAGCTCTCTGACCTTTGGAGTTGTTGAGCTCCTCGAGGCTCGACCTGAGGCGCGCGAGGCCGCCGGCCTCCTTGAGGCTCTTGAGCGCCAGCCTGAGCGCCATCAGCCTGCCGGCGTTGCCCTCGCCCCTGACCTTCCAGATCCTGCCGATGACTCGGCACTCAGCCTCGTGGTACTCCTGCCAGGCGGTCGCCCTGCACTCGGCGCAGCAGTAGACGGCGTAGGCGCAGCCGGGGCAGGGCAGGCCCGCCCAGGCGAATCGCAGGCAGTGGGAGCAGTGGCTGTGCAAGTGTTGCTCCGTCGGACAGCTCAGGTAGGGCTCGCCTGCGTAGAGGACCTCGCCCGGCGGCACCTGCCGCGTCGCCACGAGGTGTCGACCCTGCGATGGGTAGCGCGGATCGTAGGCGATCGAAATGGCCGATGATGCGCAGACGTGCTCCGCCGAACGCTGGGATGAGAATTTCGCTGGAATCATCAATGGATCGGACGTAAATTCAAGGCATGGAAATTATTTAAATGCAAAAAATGAATTTATAATTTCCTAAAGTAAGTGTTTATAAGTGATAACTTAATTGAAAACTGACTTTAAAACATTAAACATGTGAAATAATATATATATTATAGTAGAATTAATATTATAATGTAACTCGAGGTAATTCGGCCATACACCTAATTCGGCCACGCAGGCATTTTCAGTTTCACTTGTTTATACAAGAGAATTAATCCGAGAAGTAGCCGTATTAGCTTCTATATTATACACACGCTAACTGCACAGTTACCCAATTTTTTTCTTTAGCTGATCTTAACAAGCCTAATTCCATTTTAGAAGTGTCTGCAATTTTTTTCCTAATAGAAGATGGATTGTATTTTAAGATACATGTATATGTTTATATATTTTTGTCGATTTTGCCTTGAAACAAAAATGAAAACGTTTTTGGATCAAATTGACGGAATTCTTAACTATACATACACATGACAAAGCATATAGTAAAAATGTCATTTTTAGTCAGTTTTCTCCTAAACATGCTTGCAAAAATATAAAAAATATCGCTTAAGGTGGCCGAACCTGCGTTCGGAAGTTCCAGTTTCCGTTTGACTTGAGGGCCCTCAAACTCTCCCGTCCTTAGCTTGACAATGGCATCGACCAATTTCATTACCATGTCCTTCTTAAACTCATCGCTGGCATCCATCTCCTGCAAGAGTTTTCGCATCTCCGCGCAGGTATTCTCGGCCTCCGATATTCCCAATTCCGCTTGACACTCGACCTTTCGCGTGGCAAAACATTTATTATTCACATGTGGGCTTGGCTTAATGAGAACATATATGGCGTGCGTCTTTTAGGTCTTTACTCGATTATATCTCATAAAATGCCTTATTAGTACATTATTATTTTATAAAATAATATTACCCATATATTATTTATCGGTATAGTTATCGATGCATTTTTACAAGTAACATCTAGCACATCTGGCGGAAAATCGATTCTGAGAACCGTTTTCGGATAAATAAAAATAAAAAACCACTTGCTAGGCTTAGCCTCAAAAATAAGAGCTATATTATTATTCATAATAAGTAATTTTTCAATGGAAAATACAATAATTCTGCTTTATATCATCAGAAAAGTCAACGGAAAAAATAGATCAAAATAGATGAAAAGAACTTGAAGAAATGGTTGATTTGATAAGAAATTACCGGTTATCAAAGTTAAAACTATAGTTTTAACTAAATAGTCAAGTTTACCAAAGCGTGTGCACTCACTCTTGGAAAAAGGTGATAGAAGTCGATAAGATTTCTTATCGGCTTGCATGGTGAATCTTAATTCCATTTTCTGCATTAGAACTTGATAATAAAGTGCGATAAAATCTATATAAGTCGATAAAACTCGATATGAGAAATTACAATTGAAATTAACAAACTCACCCTAGTAGAAAATAACCCAACCAAAATGGTTTATCTATATCAACTGTCTGGGAGGTCCAGGTTGTCCAAGTAGCCGATGATGATGTCTAGGTAGTGCGTTCTGTAACTTTTTGTATCTAGGTGTAAAAAATTATTGTCCGTGAGGTCCAGGTGGTCCAGGCAACCGATGACAGTGTCTAGGTTGAGCGCTTCATAGGTTTTATCGTCTAGGTGTAGAAAATCATTGTCTGCGAGGTTTTATCGTCTTTTATCAAGTTCTAATGCAGAAATTGAAATTAAGATTCACCATTCAAGTCGATAAGAATTTAATCGACTTCAATGGTGAATCTTATCGACTTCTACTGACTTATATCAACTTTTTCCAGCAGGCCTCCATCTCGCAATTATTACAAGAAGAATAAAGGTTAGTTGCAATATCAAATGGTTGAGCGATATTATACATCATTTGTATTCACTTATTGGGTGTTGGAATTAATTCGTAGCGTTTTACAAGAGATGGCACAAGTAGTACACTATTTCGTTGTTACCTACAGTAATGTATACATCGCAAACAGCTATCATAGGACGCCATTTGCCGTCCATAACCTCTTTCAAATCATAAATAACAACACTTTATAATTTATTGAATATGTAAAAATTTGTGCCGAATAAAGTGTTTTTGTGGGGAATTTTGCTTCATTACTTTAATATGAACAAACGTGCAGCTGAAGCTCATCGTATTTTAGTGGAAGCGTACATGAGTGAACATGCTCTAACTGAGCAAACCTGTTGGAAGTGGTTTGCACGTTTTAAAGCTGGTGATTTCGACGTGGATGACAAGGAGCGACTTGGTCAGCCAAAAAAATTTGAAGATAATGATTTGGAGGTATTGCTCAATGAAGACTCATGTCAAACACTTAAAGAATTGTCTACGTCATTGGGAATTGACTTATCAACAGTGGGAAAACGTCTTAAAAGTTTGGGCATGATCCAGAAGGAAGGACATTGGGACCTACGAGAATTAAAACCAAGGGATATTGAGAGACGTTTTTTCATGTGCGAACTGCTGCTCCAATGGCAGAAAAGAAAAGGTTTTTTGCATCGAATTGTTACCGGTGATGAAAAGTAGATCCATTATGACAATCCAAAGCGCAGAAAATCATGGGTTAAGCTCGGCGAACCATCAACATCAGTGGTAAAGCCCAATATCCATGGGTCAAAGCTCCTGCGCTGTATTTGGTGGGATCAGAGGGGTGTCATTTACTGCGAACTCCTAAAACCGCATGAAACCATAACTGGGGATCTCTACAGACTGCAACTGATGCGCTTGTGCCGTGCATTGAAAGAAAAACGGCCAGAATACTCCGAAAGACACGAAAAAGTCATTTTGCTGCACGACAATGCTCGCCCACACGTTGCAAAACTGGTAAAAATTTTCACCGCACCCGCCGTATTCTCCAGATATTGCTCCTAGCGACTACCACTTGTTTCGATCAATGGCTCATAGCTTGTGTGAGCAGAAGTTCACATCTTATGAAGATTGTAAAAAATGGGTCGATTCGTGGATTTCATCTAAAGACGAAGAGTTTTTCCGACGCGGTATTCGTTCACTGCCCGAAAGATGGTCAAAAGTAGTAGAAAGCGATGGGCAATATTTTAATTAATTTATTTTTTGATTTTCATATGAAATAAATAATATTTTTTCATTAAAAAAAACGCTACGAATTAATTCCAACACCCAATATATTCATCTTTTTACATTTTCTTCAATTTCCGCTATACCTATAAATTATGACATCGAAATAGAATATATATTTTTATAAATAAACATAAGTTTCTGTAATAAAACATATATATAAATGTAGATAAATGTAAATTCTTGTTCCAATATTACAGAAATTTACACTTATTTTACATTTATAAACATTTTTTATTTCCACCAGGGTAATATATGTACAACTTTAAGAAATCATTTGTTCACGAAAACAACAAATCTTTATATTAATTCTATGATTGTCCATTATTTATGTTCTTTTATCTATAAAAAAGCGATAGCAAATCATAAATACAAAGATTTTATTTAAACATCACTATGAATGATTTTTCTATTATAAATACTAATATAAAAATAGATAAATTCATAAACAATGCTATTTTAGTACTAAAAAAAGAATTGGAAAATATATAAAATTTACCCATTGTCCGTACTAAGGATTCTAGTGGTGGTTCATATTGGGTTATACTCTTGTGTTTTTAAGTACTTTTTATCATATATGATGCGCTCATTTGATTTTGTCTGTTTGCAAATTTTTGATCGGTTGGAAACAATTATGTATAGGGCTGTGTGTAGGTTCCAAAATATCGCGAACGTCCGCATATTAGAAGCTGGGACATATATCTGTGGCTTCCAGGAATAACGACTTAACTGACTTTGGTCAAAATTGAGTTAGCACTGGAATTTATACCTTCTAACTACCCTTTTTCATGTAGACTTGGTCCGGAAATCTGAAACGCGTTCAAAGAGCAAATATCAGTTAATTAAGTGCATAACCACTTAACTGCACCTGTGCCCGGAAAAACTACTTAACTGAATATTTATATTTAATTAAAAGCACTGTTTTGAAGTTAATACTATGCAATAAACAGATTATGACATACCTATTCTTATAGCAACAAAGATCAAAGGCAATAGATAATAGAAGGTAACACAACAGCTTTGATTGCCGGGCGATGAGGAGAGTGTGCATAAACAGTAACCGAGTAACTTCGGTATTCGGTTTACCGAATTCCGTTGACTTCACGCATATTCTGTTATGAGGCGCATGCGTGGGAATGAATATTTAAAAAAGAATTCGTATTCTATGCTTTAAGTGTAGAAATAACTATGTTATTTATCTTATTTGAACAATTTCCCCAAACCACTTAACTGCACAGTTACCGGAATAACGACTTAATTGCATTGTTTTGTTTGTTTATACAAAGAACAAAAATGTATTCTAGCAACTGATAGTATTCGATACCTTTGTAAATGTCTAAAAATTGTTATGATTCATCTCGCGCATTTCGATCTTACATATGAAGTGTCATGACAGAAATTTTAAAACGGCGATTTCACGAAAACACGTACAAGTGGGTTAAGCCGTTATTCCTGGAAGCCACAGGTATTCAGGGATCTTACCCTACGTGTATGTATAAGAGCCGCGCTCACCTTTCTCAGCATGTACTTGGCCCTGAGCGCGTCCTCGATATCCGTCTGGAGCGCCTCATCGAGATCCCTGAGTGCGTCCTCGTACCTAGCCACGTGGACGAGGGCGGCTGACCTGTTGGCATGGGCTAGGCCTAGCTCGCGCGTGCCCGGCTCGGCGTAAGCCACGGCGCGCGTGTACCAGCGGATGATGCTCACGTGGTGTTGGCGTTGGTGGCCTGACGCGGTGTACAGCATATTGCCCTCGTTGCGCGAGCGCGTCGACTCCTCGCCGCACTTGGTTGTGAAGTCACGCCAGGTGCCCGAGGCCAGCAGCTCCTCCAGAAGGCACAGACATTCCAATAGACGACGGTCCTCGTCCGCCATGGGCCTATTTGTACGTCAACTGGGCTATCTATATGACCGAACCAATGCTCGAAATTTATTTCATTATATATATCTAACAAATCAAAGTGTCTAGAGAACTATAGCATTACTAAGACTGACACGAGCGCAAGTGCGAACCAGAATGCTAAATTTTTTTGGATTTTTCGAAAAACTTTATTTTACTTTCTTTCACTCTGTAGTCGATGAATTTAATGAAACATCAAATATGGCTTATGTAATAACTTTTATCAATATAGCTTGTTCAATTCAAATTCATTAAAGTGACAAGCTAAATTGTTATTTATATAAGTAAAATTTTTATTTTATAACAGCGCATCTTACTTATTGTCTTGTAATTGATACTTGGTATAATGTGTATAAAAGACTCTTATAAAGTGATATTCTTAGAATCCGGCCGCAAGATGAATTCGCTTGCTGTCTTGCTGAATTGTATCGCGTTACGAGAGAGTATAGCAAAGCTCTTTATTATTATTTACGCAGCTCATGTTTTTATAGTAGTTAAGACTAGTGTATTTTTATTGAAATATAAACGGCCGTTTCGAACCATATTTTGAATATATAGCAGTACAAAACTATAAAATATTATCATGATATATATATATGCTGTACTACACTAGTCATTTAGTATACATTATTTTTAAAATTTCAAAAATTAGATATGTGATTTCGAATACATTTTTATTGAAGATTTTGTTTTACAGATCTGTGTACATTATTTTGTGTATTGTGTTTTAAAATATACAATTTAAATTTTTATGACATTTTCCGTTAAAAAAAATTTTATAAAAAATACATCTAGATGAAAAGTTTTGTAAAATTTTATCGCTTATTTTTTGTTAATTTACGTTTTACGTTAAAAAAATTTATAAAAATACATCTAGATGAAAAGTTTTGTAAAATGTTATCGCTTTTTTGTTAATTTACATTTTGCACGTAAAACCAAGTACTCTGAAAATAATACATCCAGTAACGAAATATTAATCATAAACATTTCTCGAAATATTGATAAAGGGGAAAAACTATTGAAGTTTAAATACATAAGTTTGTCTCTTATTGCAACAATTTTTGAGTATCTTTTTGCTAAAAAAAAGTAAATTTATAAAACTTAATGTTGTAAATTAGCAGAGTCAATGAATACGCGAACATTAGATATTCATAACAATACATGTTCATATTTTAAAATTTATTTTTCTAATCTTTTGAAAGATATAATTACAATGCAGTCTTATATCACGAGTTATTAACACAGGTAGCAGTTTAATATCAGTTTCACTGTTAATATAGCACAGCATAATATTGCACGTTATTATACTTAAAAGTATAAACAATAATTTCAAAAATGCAATTAAAAAAATAAATATCAATTATCACAAGTAATTTTATTAAAGATTAATAATATACTTTTATTGCCTGATATTAAATGGATATAATTTTTATAAAAAAATAAATGGAACACTTAAAAAATATGTAAGAAACAAATCTCTCTCAAAGTTCACTCTTTAAGTTAGAAAATAAATTATATGTTAAAATAAGTTCAAGCTAGATTCACTTTGACCCTGTGGTAAGCATTGCAAAGAAAACCCCGTAAATTCCATATATTTTTAAAGTTTTCAGGCTGCACGTTGTATGCAGAATCTACAGCTTTGGCCCAAATTTCTACAGACTTCTTACATTTGTCGACGGGTAACTCGAGACTCCATAATGTCCAGGAATAATGCCTGCCTTCTTTAGCATTTGCGTCTTGAGCCACCAAGTCGGCGACGTGCCAACTTTCGCCTTGGTCAGCAGTCACGTCTACTCTGATGATCTTTTTGCCACCCCCCGACCAAGCATAGCCTATGGTAGCAATTCATAAAAGTTAATGTAATAATAGATAAGATTTAGAAAATTATCTAAAAGATTCCTACCTTTAACAGTAATTGTTCCATTTTTATTTATTTTTACTTTATTCCCTTTTTGAGGAACACAAATTGCTGATGTTACAGGCATCTCTTGGATTGCAGGAGCCTTTTTAAAGTCTACATTATCCCAGTCAATGCAAGGTGCAAAGCCCTTGTAATCATTCTGCTGGAATTGCGATGAACTTTCGTTTTTTGAGAAGATAATTTTATTAAGCCATTTCACATTCCTAGCACCTACAACACCAGGAACTATAACTCTGATAGGAAATCCGTGGTCCAGAGGAATTTCTTCTTCGTTCATTTCATAAGCTAATAATACATCAGCTCTTGGGTCTAAAGCTTTACCAATAGGAATACTTGCACCATATGGGAAACCTGAAGGGTCCACATCCATACCCTCAAATTGAATGTGTTCATAATCTTCCTCTTTCACACCTATAGTAAAAGTGTTTAGTTTAAATATAAACAGTATACTATAATATTAATACTGCAATAAAAAGAATCGTATAAGCACCTAGTTCTTGTAACACATCATATAGTCGAGCACCAGACCAGGAAGCATTACCAACAGCTCCCACATGCCAACTTAAGCCCTTTAATGGCTTTGCTTCTGACATTTCTGATCTTCTATTACCACCACACATGATAGCACTAATAACTGTATATTTTGGATATTTTTTAATATCTTCTAATTTAAGTGATTTCACAGTTTCATCTTCTATTGCTAATTCTAATTCATAATCTGCCAAGTCAACCAAAGGAACAGGTAAGTGATTCCTAACATAAAAAACATCTGAAGGCGTTTTAAAGTTCTCAATCAGTAATGGTGCTGGTGGTTCTGCACAAAATGGTTGTTTGCCATTAATTTTTAATAACTGCAAAATGATAAACAAAAACTAAATGGTAATATATAATTGAGGGTAATTTGCATTGTTTGTAAGATATATTATGTATTTACATTGCTTCGAGATGGCTCCAAAGCATAAGGATCAAATGTGTCTGTACTCTTTCTGTAAACATCTTCACTTCTTAAATTACCAATTCTCATTGATTCCAATAGCTCAAATATTTCTGATTTATTGTGATTAGCAAACACCATCCAAAAAGGATCTATAGAGCCACCTGCAGCCATCATTATTTTTCCTTGACCACCAGGATGCTTTTTAACGAAGTCGGTAATATTATAAACACCTTCTTTGTAAGTAACCCAAATGCCATCATTGGGATTATCATGCTTATTAACTTGTTGCATGGAGTATGTTGGGAGATTATTTTTTCTTTTCCCAGAAGAAATACTTTCCCTAAATTATAATCAATAATTTATTTATTTGATATAAATTAAATTACATAATCTTTTTTTAATTACATTAATTTAATTTACTTACTCATTTTGTTGCTTTTTCAATGCATGGACTTTATACGTGTTATTTATTAGACTGTGTATTTCATCATTGTATAAATAATAGGAAACTGCTCCTATGAAGGATAAAGCTAGTGCACCATATGTTTTGTGACGTTGATTTTCTGCATTGTCTCTTTGATAAAATGATGAATTGCATCTTAAAAATGATGCGGTATTAGTCTCAAAACACTTAGATAACCAATAATGTCGTTTCAAAAAAAACTTTACCGAAATACTTGAATGACGAAACATGTTAAATTAACAATAGGTAATAAAGTTTTCAGAACAAGCGTTATTTTCTACAATTATTTTTTCACTTAATAATATGTAAAACTACGTCAGTATTTATTTATAATTTTTTAATATCATATATGTGAGTACGTTAACAAATAAAGCTTATTTGATGCGTGTATAGGTATCCGGAATCTGATTTGAGCATTCTTTACAATAAATTGATAATAGGTACTGCAATTCACAACGTTGAGAGATATGTTTTTGTTTTCGAGCGTTTCGCACTATATAGGTTAAGAGAAAAACAGGTGGGACAATATCACGTGATCAAGTGGGATTTAAATGCCGGTAAACTGTCGTGCAAGTAGAATCAGCCAAAAATTTAAATAACTTTTTATCTATATCAGTATGTATCTACATATAGATAAAATTGTCGTAAATACATTGTTCTCTTCAGTTATAAAAATTAATTTAAAAAATGGCATAACTCTTTTGCAAATTAGATGTTAATAAAAATGTTACTTTTTCCTTTACAAATAAATTATTTTCATTATATTCAAGTTTAAGAATGATTAATAACAAAACATAATTTTATAGTATTATTTTATTATAATAAAGATATGTTCAATGAAACATAATTTATAATACTCATTCAAACATTTTTACAAAAGTCATTCATAGATTCACACATAAAATATCAAACTTTTAGATTTCAAAACTATTTGTCAGAGTAGATCTTTTCATTTTAATTTGCATGATGCTTTACTTCCTCCGTTTTCTACCTCCAACTTTGGTACGGAAATCACGATTTCCTTTTCCAGCTTTAGGTTTCTTGGTGGTCTTTACAGTCGATTCTTTCATTTGACCAGTCTTTTTCTTCTTCTTTACCTTTCCTCCTTTAACCTTTCTAACTGGATCCTTATTTGGTTTTTCAGTAAATTTACCCAATGAAGCTGTGGATACTTCTGCAACCTGTAAATTTATTTTTTTTTTATTATATGACTGATACTTATTAAATAAAATATAATTTATAATATACTAAGTATAAATATAAAACTTTATCATTTTTATATAATATATTTTATACTTTGGTAATAAATGCAATATGATTTTATTAAAGGGGTCATAGACCTATAGGCCTTTGAAGCCAAAATCATCTGAAAAAGTATAATAAAATATAATTAGTTATGTATACTAATAATATATTATAAGCACAATTTCTGATAAAATGGCCCGAGATATAGTCTGTAGACCAATTTTACTCAGAGATATTGCATTGCCAAGATTTTTGCTTTGATACAGCTTTTTGAGAAAAGTATTCGATAGATTTTCATGGAATAACAGGGCTTAAAATACTTGAAATTCATGCAGTTATGGCCCTAAGAGTTGGAAATATAAGATTTCCTGAAGCAAATATTTTTTTTATGGAAAAAACTACTTTCAAGGGAATTCATGAATTTTTATGTTTTTTTTGTGGTTTTTAGTATTTACAAATTATTTGCATCAGGAAATCTTATATTTCCAACTCTTAGGTCAATAACTGCATGAATTTCATGTTTTTCAAGATAATAAATCTTAGCAATGCAATATCTCTGAGTAAACTTGATTTTGGTCTCAAAGGCTTTTAGGTCTATGACCCCCCCTAACTAGGAAAACAAGTTAGGCCATAATACATAAGTAACAGAATTCATTGTACCTTAGCACCAGTAGACAATTGCTTAGCATCTTTGAAGTGCTCTGTAGTGGGCAATCCAACTTTTGGAATTTTAACTTTTTTAGACTTGGCCAAATTTCTTAGCCTCTGCAATTCATTTTTGGCCTTCTTCTCACTTTTAGCTGTTTTGATAGCTTGAAACGGATCCTCGACTGGCTTTCCATCCTCCTTACACTCGACCAACCATTCTTTCTGCTTGTCGGCCTCTGCTCTGCGGAAGCCATAGGTGGGTGTCCACTTTTGTAATATGTCGTCCCATTTGAGTTTGGACTTGTCTCTCTTCTTTTTCTTGATGCCCTTTTCTTTAGCAAACTGCTCCCATTTGGTCAACGCCTTGGGCTTGGGTACTTTACGTGACCTTGGTAACACATACTTGGACTTGGGCAGCTCAGCCACGATCACCTCCTCGACGCACTTTGTTGGCAGTGTCCAGACCTTGTTGATGAGAAGTTGCACGTTGTCCCGAGTGGCTGCGTGCAACGTGGGCTCCCAGTTGGTCTTGGGCTTCAGATGAATAGGGTTGTAATCCGAGACTAGCAAAGTACCCTCATCGATTACCACATCGATTTCCTTCTCAGGATTCAATTGTTTCTGCCAATCTGTGTTTTTTTCGGACTGGCCGCTTAATATTTGGTTTACTACATCCATCTTAAAGGTTATGATAATCAAAACACGTGCATACGGCAGCGGAGTGGCAGTGGCATGCGCAAATGAAATGAGCCCGCAGACGAGTGCAGGCGCCAGGCACTAGGCAGACGCAGACCGTAAGTAATTCGCCTTGTTAAGACCAGCGTCAGCGCCCCTCGCGGCCAAAATTCGAACTGCTTATTGAAGGATAAACACAGCTGATTAGCATGAGCGGTATATGAATACGATTATTACGAACCAAAGATTATTTAATTAAAAAATAAAATAAGTAGTGATCCGATGAACGTCTTAAAATCATTTATTGATTTGTCTGATATTATCAGATATATTGGCGATGGAACAAGGCCTTATGTGGAAGGCGAAAGAGTTTATAAGACTAATCATATATAATATTTTGTGGGTTAGCCAAAGAAAGTAATGACAGAGAATATAGAATATATTATCATTGAGTCAATGATAATATATTCTATATTCTCTGGTAATGATTGCTCAGCAGAGACAATAGCACTGTGCCTAAAAACGTCGGGTTTACAAGAATCTCCTCATGAAATAAGAGTAAAGATCTCTTGTGCTGATGAAAATATCATTCATTGTGTGTGCTCTTGTAAAGCTGGTATTTTGGGAAAATGCAAACACTCTGTTGCAGTTTTAATTCACCTTCACGTCAGTTCAAAATTATTGTTTTGTTTATTTTCTTTTCTTAATGATGAGTAAATATTTAAAGCATTTACTTTAGTCTGGGCGCCATCCCAGGTTTCGTGGCCAATTGCATGCTTCACCAGCCACCTAGGTTTTTCTTATGTATTTTGACCCCTTGAATCCAAATTTTTTAGATGGCCAGCGAAAAAATGCATAGAATAATTGTTATTAACAATTTTTATAAACAATTGCGTAAAATTGATTGTTAAATTGACTTTTTCGATCTAAAAAAAATATATTCGCATTCTTTGGCTCATTCTGAGTAAAAAAGGTCCATACATATTTTTACGTTCGACTTGTAGTTTTCTCAGAAAAAATTCTCAAAGTTTCCACCACTTTCATAGGTAATGTATACCTATATACATGTCTATGGGTATATAGATATACATTACCTATGAAAGTGGTGGAAACTTTGAGAATTTTTTCTGAGAAAACTATAAGTCGAACGTAAAAATATGTAAGGATCGACCTTTTTTACTCAGAATGAGCCAAACTCGCTTCGCTCGTGCAAAAAGTCACACCAGCTAAATAATCGACTTCCCCACCCGTGTCGAAATGTACTATAAATTGTAATTTTGATAGTTAAAAAATAGTTTATGTGTATCTATATAGGAGTTTTAAAAACTTTAGACAAATATGTATTGCATTTATCCAATCTATAACCCTATAAATCTATATAGATGCAGAATGACCGTCTTAAAAGTTTTGGTCACGTCATGAATTTTAATTTTAATCTAAGTTTTGCTATTAAATAAATAGTTTAAATATAAAAAGTTTATTTTAAGAAATATACGATACGAGTTTTAAAAACTTTAGACAAATATGTGTTGCATTTATCAATATCAAATCTGTTAAAATGGCGATAAGCGTCATCAGGAACTTGACAAAGTATGGTCATTTGCTTCATATTTTCGACGGTCTTAAGACGGTCGCATGACCGTCTTATGACGCGCGTCACAGTCACGTTGCATCTCTGCGCATGCAACACGGCGCAACATCTGAATGTATACGCCTCTTTAATATTATTATATTACAAATGCAATAATTACAATAATGTAATTACAACAACATGTCAATATAATACAAAATAAAATTTACATATTACTACAATATCTGTATTCAAAACTTAATCTAGTTCGCATTTAAAACTCTAGTCCCTCTAACTTTAGCAGACGCAATTGACGCGATTCGAGATTTTCGAGATATACATCGAGATTTTCGAGAAAAAATCAACATGGCGCCGAACATGTCTGGTTGCATTTTATATAGAGGGATATAGAGGGATTACACTAGATAGGTATAGCCAGATAGCTTGCTCAACACTCTCAACATGGCTTTGATTTTTTCCACCACGTGAAAACAAATTCGTAATTTTTATAAAAAAAAGTTATAATTTTGAAAATAAAGAAGTTAGTTGATGAAAGAAAAAAGCTGCCTTATAAATTAAAAAAATGTTAACTACAAGAACATATTACCGGAAAACAAAAGGAGGCAACATTTACAAGGTTATTTGGCATTTATTTAGATTTACTGTTTACTAATAAATAAATTTAAATATTAACTTTTAATAATAGTAGTGATAATATTCCTCAAAAAGACCAAGTCCTTATAACTTATTCACTCATTTATTACTATTGTATAGAACTTAATATTGGTTTAGGAACTTACTATATTTATTAACTTTACAACAGTTTTTTAAATAATTAGTTTATTTTTTCCAATTGATAGGTTGTTAAAGAACATTACTTGAGAAATGATATTTGGTGTGGTTCTGAAGCGTGTGAAAAATGTGGTCGAAGAAATAAAGACATTTTACTTGATGATGATAATCCTGGAGCCAAAAGTACTTTATTCTCACATCCTCATTACTTAGTTTTTGACACAAACATTATACTGAATCAGGTTTGATTAATTGTCCTCAGATTAAGGAGGTTCAGAGGTTTTGATTGATGTAAACTTAAAGAATTTTTTACAATGATTTTTACACATACCATGATACAAGAAACATACATTGAAGGTAGAGGTGTTAAAATGACAAAGAAAATTTTTTTAACGACATTTAATTAATTATTAAAACTAGTTTATACCGTCAGCTAGAAGAAAATTCAACAAAATATGACCATCATTTTGACTTTTTATCCAATTTAGATTTCAAAATGGTCATGTTTTTCCTTGTTCAATTTCAGGGGTAGTTACCACAGGAAATCTAAAAAAATTGGAAATCTAAACCTGCAAAGTTACAATCAATTGTTTATGAGAGACTTTCACATATTTATAAACAATCGATTGTAACTTTGCAGGTTTAGATAATTTTCTAATTTTTCCTGTGGTAACTAAGTACCCCTGAAATTGAACAAGGAACAACATGACCGTTTTGAAATCTAAATTAGATAAAATGTCAAAATGATTGTTATATTTTGTTGAATTTTCTTCTAGGTGACGGTAACTAATTTTAATAATAATTAAATGTCATTAAAAAAAATTTTTTCGTCATCTTTAACACCTCTACCTTCAATGTATGTCACTGCTTGTATCATGGAATGTGTAAAAATCAGTGTAAAAAATTCTTTAATCTGACGTCAATCAAAACACCCGAACCTCCTTAATTATAGTTTTCAGAATAATTAATAATTGATTATTAAATTCTTTTAGATAAATATTTTAGAAGAAGATATATTATGCAATGTAATAATTCCACAAACTGTACTGGAAGAAGTACGCCATAGAAGCTCAAATGTCTATAAAAAATTGAAAGAAATCATTGGCGATCCTAACAGAAAATTTTATGTTTTTGTAAATGAACATCACAAGTGAGTAGTTACAAATAAATAAAATGATAAATATAAGTATTTACTCTTATTATACAAATTAATATTTAGAGACACATATATTGAACGTAACCCTGGAGAAGTAATTAATGACAGAAATGATAGAGCCATTCGAGCTGTTGCAAAATGGTACAATTCTCACTTTAGCAAACAAAAACTTGAAATCAAAGCTATTTTAATAACAGATGATGAGGATAATAAAAACAAAGCTGCTGAAGCTGGAATTCCAGTTGCCACTAGTAAAGTTTTGCATGGTTTTCATATAATTCAGTTACCCCATACTATATGTAAATATTTAAACTATACGTTGTCTTTTTTTAGTGCAAACATATGTCGGTTCATTAGAAAAGGCAGGATTTCTCATTGATAAACTTTCCAAAAAAGATTATATTTTGGATGGTGAAGGCAGAGCTCCATTATTTCCTTGCCACTTATCTCCATCTCAAATACATGAAGGCATAAAAAATAGTAAATTTTTACAAGGCACTTTTTTGGCATCAAGAGAAAATTTCTTAGAAGGAAGTGTTAATTGTGAAAGTTTAGAAAAATTTGTAAGTACAAATAATACTACTTGTATAGTAAATATTGAACTATAAAAAAAAGGACTTGAAATATCTCAAGATATATTATTCTCATTCTATGTTTATTTTGTAGATTTTAGTACAAGGGCGTGAAGGTTTAAATCGAGCAATCGATGGTGACACAGTTGCTATAGAACTTTTACCAGAAGATCAGTGGTCAGCTCCGAGTGATATCATATTGCAAGATGAAACGGAAGATGACCCTGGCGATGTTCTTGATGATGAGAAAATATTAGCAGAATGTAAATCAAAACCTACTGTAGAAAAAACTCCTACTGGAAAAATTGTTGGAATCATCAAGAGAAAGTGGCGACAATATTGTGGAATTTTACAGCGTAGTGCACTTAAAGAAGTAAAAAATGAATATATTTTCAATACAAAATTATGTTATAAGTATTAAATACATAATAAATAGTAAATAATTTTTTTTTTTTCATATAGAATACTCGTCATCTCTTTGTACCAGCTGAGAGGAAAATTCCAAAAGTTCGAATTGAAACAAGGCAAGCAGATACATTGAGTTCCCAGCGTATTATAGTGGCTATAGATTCTTGGCCAAGAAATTCAAGATATCCGTTAGGGCACTTTGTACGTGCTTTAGGCTTGATTGGTGATAAAGAGACTGAAAATGAAGTTTTACTTCTGGAACATGATGTGCCACATAGTAGATTTTCTGATGAAGTTTTGAGCTTTTTGCCTAAATTACCTTGGATCATCACAGATGCGGTGAGATACAAATTTTACTTCTATCTTGAAAAATTTTAATAGTGAAGAAAAACATCGTAGCAAATTGATGGATAAACATTATAGATATTACTATTTTGATGTGGTCAGAATGTAATGATTACATTTCTATTGTATTGTCTATTCTTTTATTGTTATATTGCTTTCTTCAGTTGTAGGCTGTGAATCGCTACTGTCTGCACTGTTTATTGCTATTAAAACTTTTCTAACAATCTGATTTCCAAAAAGTGTCTGCTAAAGTAGAACAGTACTATTTTGATAATAGCATACAATCAAATATTACAAATTTTTTTTAATAAGTACAGATTATCTGTTAAAAGTGGCAAAATCTAAATTGCCATATTATAAGTATTTTCTCGATCAAGCAGGGGTAATGTATGAAATAAAAGTCTTGGTTTTTATTTCGCATATTATCCCCACCTTATCGAGAAAATACTTATAATAACACAAATGGAGGGTGAAAAAATCTTCAACTTAAATTGCTATACTTAGATATTAACTTCCAGCACGGTTTGAACGTCTGATTTCGATTCAAGATCATCTTCATTTTGTCTTTCATTATTATTCGCTGAATCAGTTTGATTACTCGAAGCTCTACTAGAAATCGTTCCACTAGAGCAAGAAAATCTTGATGTATCAAATTCCGGACCATATGGGATAGAATTCAAATCAGCGTTCGTTTCATTTTCGTTGTTATTTACATTGAATGACAAAATTGAAGGTTCAATTTCATGGTTTTCAATTATTGGCCTCACTGCAGAATAATTCCCTCTTCTTTCAGCTCTAGAAATTTTTTTTTTCTCTTAATGTTACTATATATTTTGCATAAACAATAAAAATATTAAAATGAGATCTTTGTAATTAACCTGAATCGACGTTGTGCCCAAGAAAGTCGTGGATTGTTTCTGTTGTTTACCACTGTTAGTGGATCAGGTCGATGTATTGGCAAACATGGACTATTTGAATTCACTGGGATTTTCGATTGAAAAGAAAATAACGACGACGAAAGAGGAACTAGTTTGTCTTTCATACTAGAATTGTCTTCTAAGTCTTCGTCCATTAACGAACTTGTTTCTTTTATTTTCCCTAAATATCGATCTATCAATTTTGCTAAACTCTCTAAGCCTAATTGTTTTTCCTTAACAAATGGGAAAATATTTTTAAGTCATTAATGAAATTAATTAGTTAAAATCATTAATTATACCTGAACATCGGACATTAATTCCTGTAATGCATCAGATTTCCATTTTGCTTTTACCCACCGGTTGTACATATCCTTATCATAATGGCAGACAATTGATTCCAGCTCACGAGTTTCTATAATGAAGGTATTTGAGAATTCATTTGTCTTGGTGAGGATAATACTAACGCCAAAAAATAATTAAATTCTCGTAAAGTAGCTAAAATTGGAACCGATTGGATCGAACTGGGAAATAAGTGAACCTTAAATATTTTAAGATAAATACAGCAGACAATGTCTTGTAATATTTTCGTGGCTATGTAGGTATGGATTTTTGTAATGAATACTTGGTCTTAATACACCGAGAACTAACAGTGGAATAAAATTTTTATTTCGCCATACCCGAACCGAAAGTGCCACTTTCCCGCCCGGCTCAAAAACGGGAATGCGGTGTTTTCGGTCCGGGTATGGCGAAATAGTATATTACGCAACTATTTAGGTAAAGAGTTGGCCAGTCCAGAGCACATGTAAATTGCCACCCGAAGGCACGGGTGACAATTTACTGGCCAACTCTTTATCCCCGTGTTGCGTATACGATTTTTTTGCCTAGAGGGGCCGAAAATACAATCTTCACGATCGGGCGCTGGGAGCAAAAGTGGTACTTTTTGCCCGCTAGGCAAAAAAATAGTATATGCACCACGGGAATAAAATTGGCCAGCACACAGCTTGTGTAAATTGCCACCCGAGCCTTCGGCTATTTATACTATTTTCGGCCTATACTATTTTCTTTGTATAAGTATGATCCCACTCAGAGTTTCAACTTTCGCCACTTTTATGCGAATTTAACCTTTCTCGTGTTTCGCGCTAGGGTTATCTGCACCATAGCAAATAATAAGAAAATCCTTTACGGATTATAACATTTAATCAAACCATTATCTTTTAAACGTTGAATTATTCGTTTTACGCTCAATATTTCTCTTTTTATCAATTTTTGTTGATGCCTTAATTTTTTTATATTTATTACTGTTTCTTTTATTTCGGCTAGTAAACCTTGCAAATCATCAACGTCAATATTCATTCGCTTTTCTAGAATGCTGAAATTTGCATTTTTAAGTTTGTATAAAACTCTAATAGAAAATCTAAAAATTATAAATACGGTACTGTGGATATTCATAAAGGAGATAATTGAAATCCTTGTTATTTTGAGTATAATTTATAAATTTTTCGATTTCATCAAAGGATGTCTTGAACTTTTTTAATGAGGTTTGCTCTTCATTTCCACTTTGTTTAATTAGTAATCCTTCGGAATTTTTCAGTTTTTCTAAATTATTTATCTCTGTGTTTTCATTAGAAGATTCTATGTCATTTACAAAATTTGTCTAAATATAAAAAAATTAACATTATTTGAGTAAAAACTTTCGTAACGTATAAATGTGTATATGTTTACCTGCTTAGGTTGTCTGATGACTTTTAGTTTTGAAACAAATCGCTTTACAATTTGTCGAGGTGAATGTTTTTTTTCGGGCGTTTCTGACATTCTCTAAATTCTGAAATGCTTTATTCAAAATTTGTACCGCCTTTGCTTTATTACTTTTGGTGTTACAGTTTCACAGTGAATTTAATGTTACTTTTGAACCTAAAAGTTGTATGTTTTACGACACGATCAATCGAAAATTAAATGATTATGAGCGTATATGTGTGAAGTACCACACATTTTTCAACTGTTAAATTTTCGTACACGATATTCTATATTGTTGACTTTAAATTTAAATATTTTGAAAAGAACATGTCCAAGCGCTTCTCCGTTAGTCTAATGCTGTGTTATCTATAGATATATTTGAGAAAAAGAAAAGAAAATGACAAGATAATTGATCGTCTCGGGAATACAGAATTATCCAATAAAGTAATAGAATCGAAGTGCTTTTTCCTCGTAGGACGTAGAGCAGCGCCGCGACCTGCGCCACATCGACGTCTGCTCGGTCGACCCGCCCGGCTGCACGGATATCGACGACGCGTTGCACTGCCGCGAGCTCGAGAACGGCAACCTCGAGGTCGGCGTGCACATCGCCGACGTGTCGCACTTTATCCGGCCGGGCACGGCCCTCGACAAGGAGGCCGCCCTGCGCGCCACCACCGTCTACCTCGTCGACAAGAGGATCGACATGGTGCCAGGTATGCGTCTCCGTTCTCTTGCAAAGTACAAGAGATTACATCCAATTTTCTTGTCCCCGCAGAACTCCTCAGCTCAAACCTGTGCTCGCTGAGAGGCGGGGAGGAGAGATTCTCCTTCTCCTGCGTTTGGGAGATCGACCGCGAGGCCAACATCATTCAGACGGACTTCTTCAAGTCGATTATACGCTCTCGAGCAGCTATGACCTACGAGGAGGCTCAGTTGAAAATCGACGACAGGACGCAGAACGACGCTCTCGCCAAGAGCTTGAGGTATCTCAACATGTTGGCGAAGAAACTGAAAAAGGGACGTTTGGAGAATGGGTAAGGATTTATTTATTATGATTTGTTTGACAAAGTTTTCCCGCAAAATACATTTGGCTTTATAGTATTCCTCTTCGGCAGAGCCTTGGTCCTGGCCTCGCCGGAGATCCGCTTCCAGGTCGACAGTGAGACGCACGACCCGATCGATGTCCAGGCGAAGAAGATCCGCGAGACGAACTCCATGGTGGAGGAGTTCATGCTGCTCGCCAACATCTCCGTCGCGAAGAAAATTCTGCAGGAGTTCCCGGAGTGCGCGATGCTGCGTCGGCACCCGGAGCCGCCGCAGGCCAACTTTGACCCGCTGATCAAGGCGGGTCGCCACCAGGGTTTCGAGATCAACACTGCCTCGGGCATGGAGCTCGCCAAGTCCCTCGAAGCCGCGCATAAAGAGGACAATCCCTACTTCAACACGATGCTCAAGATCCTCGCGACGCGGTGCATGATGCAAGCCGTCTACTTTACGAGCGGCATGGTGCAGGAGGAGGACTTCCATCATTACGGGCTAGCTTGTCCGATCTACACGCACTTCACCTCGCCTATCAGAAGGTCGGTTCAACTTGTGCGAATGAGCATTGAAATTATTGAATCGCTGATTTTTTTTCATTGTCTGAATATATAGGTACGCCGATGTGATTGTTCACCGACTGCTGGCCGTTTGCGTCGGTGCAGACGCCACATATCCGGACCTGTTGGATAAGAAGAGGAGCCACGGTCTTTGTCATAATCTCAATTATAGAAACCGAATGGCACAGTACGCCGGTAGAGCATCAGTAGCTTTAAATACACATGTAAGCATGAACTTGAATTTCAAAGCATACTTTGTTATTTCGTTTGAAAGAAAAGAAAACTAATCGCAAGCACATTGACGTTTACAGTTATTCTTCAGAAATAAAGTACAGGAAGAGGAAGGTTACATTCTGTTTGTTAGGAAAAATGCTCTTCAAATTCTTATCCCTAAATTTGGATTGGAGGGAACTTTATATCTGAGTAAGAAGGGCGAAACCTCGCCAGTAACTTTCGTGTACGACGAGGAAGAACATACACAAAGATGGGGCGACATTATTTTCCGATCATTCGATCAACTTATCGTACAATTGAGTTTGGACCGATCAAACGTACAGCACGAGAAGTTGGTGTTTAAATTGGTTAAGCCAAAGGTGAGTTCTCAGAAAACTACATTAACATAATTTATTTTTACGTGATGTATTTATTTCAAAGAAACAAAGTTTTAGTTGACATTTATTCAGTTCCTAGAACTCATAAATAACATTTTGCTGCTACACAAACAAATTTGAAGTAAATTAAAAAAAACGTAAATAATTATAAATATAATCATACGTAGATAATGAAAAGGAAAAAAAAAATACAATTTTTCAGCGTTATAACAATGCAGACCTTTTAGTGTAAACGAAATTGATTTAATATAATTGTTAGTTTTTCTTTTTCTTTAATTATATAAGAATATTATTAATTACACATAGCATAGTATATTAAAGACTTTGACAATTAGTCAAATAAATTACAAACATTGCATTTTGTTAGTCTGCCGCTTTATACAATATATATATATATAACAATAAGGGTCGTATTAGTTGCTATTAAAAAAAATTAACCATTTCTCATTAGATTCCAGGTTTCAGTATTCCTTCGAGCAGCTTGGAACCTTCCGACGCTGTTGAAGTCGCTTCGTCTGCAGAGAAAGCGCAGGTCGAGACGATGCACGCTTCCGTGGATGATTCGGCGAGTGGCGCCCCGAAGCGGAAGCAAGACGAGGATGAGCCGGAGCCAGAGCCAAAGCCGACGGGCAAGGGGAGGAAGAAGAAGAAGAGGAAATACTGAGCGTCAATGTACATGGATGTGTATATTTTCTTATTTATATATAATTGTTCAGCTGACTCTAGTGTATCATGGCTTGAAGATCATGGAAATAACATTTTTTAACTTTGTTATACAAGTGCGTCCGTGTGTGTCTCTCTGTCTTGTCTGATTTCGCAACCCACTCGTATTATAAGATATGTGCCAGCACATAGTTAACTCAACGAATCATCCGTGGTATTTTGCCAGTCAAATTAATTTAACATATGATGGTAGGAAGTTCCTAACATTTTCTTTTATTACTACTGTGGATCGGGCGCCATTCTCGCGTAGCCCAGTTTCTGCAGCACTTGCTTGATTTCCCGGTAGACCGTTGGGTCCTCAATCGTACTTGGAATCTAAAACAGTAGCAAAATGAGAAAATCACAAGCAACATCATCAAATATGAGCTTGGTACTCACCTTAACGGCCTTGGAGCGTGCGAGATTAGCGATAGATTTGCGGCAGGTTTTGCCGGAGCGCGTTCTCGGGAGCGCCTTCACAGCTGCGGCGACCTTAAACGAGGCGATTGGCCCTATGAGCTCCCTGACTCGCGCTATCAGTTCCATGTTAATTTCCTTCTCGTTCTTCCTCGTGTCTGTGCCAATTGAACAATCATAAGTATAGAATGTCATTCCTCAATAATGATTAATTATACTCGATGAAGCTGCATTGTACCGTTGATCGTGACGTAGAGGCAAAGGGGGATCTCGCCCTTGGTGTACTCGGGCACGCCGACGACCGCGGCATCGGCGACCTCAGGATGCCCAAGGACGACATCCTCGAGGGCGGATGTCGAGAGCCGATGTCCGGCCACGTTTATAACGTCGTCGTCGCGCGCCGTCACATACACGTAACCAAACTCGTCGATGTAGCCGGCATCCATTGTATCGTAGTATCCCTGAGAAAGGAATATGAATGTTTTATTGGTAATTTACCGTAAATTTGTCGGAAAAGGAAAATATTTTCCGGGCTGCTTACGGGATACTTGGAAAAGTAGATGTCTTTGAATCTGTCGTTGGCTTGGTAGAGGGTGGACATGGTGCCCGGCGGAAGTGGCAGGCTGACGACTATTCTGCCGAGTTCGTGGGCCTCAGCTTTCGAGGCGTCTTCGCGCAATACTTTAACTGCGTAGAAAAATTATCCATTCTCACTTGATCGTCAAGACAATGGTAAATAAATAGTCTCACCGTGATAGCCGGGGAAGGGCATGCCGGTGCTGTACTTGGGTGGAGTGGTCGTGTGGCCGAGGCCGAGCGAGGTGGCCGTTATCGCGTGACCTGTCTCGGTCTGCCACCAGTGGTTCAGAATTGGAACCTTGAAGACCTTCTCCGCCCAGGACTTTGCCTCGTAGTCGCAGTGCTCGCCCGCGACGAAGATCGTTCTTAGCCTACGCGACAGTTGCAACGTATTTTCATCAAGTCAAATGTGAGAAGAGAACTACTTCATTTTAAAATGTGCGCAAGAAAAGTTGGTAATTATATAAATTTCGAAAGTAGCGAAATAGACGCAGCCCGCTCGAGTTTCAAAAACGAGATTTTAGATAAATACAGCTCGCACTTGTAAAAGTTAGGAAACGTGACTTACGATTTGGTCGTATATTTCCTCCCCAGCAGCGTCTCCGGATCCGCCCTTCGTATAACTCTGAATGCCGTCGGCACGGTGAACAGCGCGTTCACTCTGTGCTGATCTATGATCCTGAAAATCAAGTAAGCATAAGTAATAAGTCAGTGGGTCGACTGACGTCATGACAGCGCGCCCTCATGTCCGAGAATATAAATATATACAGGATCGTCTTTAAATATTGAAAGGAATGGCTATGCGCAGCTTCTTTGACAAGAGCGGGGGTAAATGCGCGCTTGCGTACGTGGCCGAATCGAATCAGCGGCAAATCCGCGACTTTTCTCAGATAGTAGCTGCTAAAAGTTAGCCGCGGGACGAGGGACGTCTTATCGAGTTAGCCGAACTCTCGTGACGCTCTCTTGCTCGTGGACGGCGAACTGATTAGATTTTGATTTTTCTCGGCTCCTCCGTCCGTTCGTCGGTCGGTAATGAGCGCACGTGGCTTACTTATTTAGACTATTTTTGCATTTATGAGAATATATATGAAAAAGCTGCCGAGCTAGTAAACAGTAGTTGAGCATTTCCATGAGATGTACCGAAAATGCTTCCTCGCGTGAACCCTCAAATGGCACAAATCCTCTTTCTTCCTCTTCCTCTATCTTCATCCTCAATTATATTAAAGTGAAGATTTTCTCACGAAAATTCTCCAGCCCGACCCAATATGTACACACCCAACTATAACCACGCATCCATACCCACATATACCCACGTAAGCCCATCACGCATATCCGCCCACGCACCCCCACGCATACCCTCACGCACACCCCCGCGCATATCCGCCCACGCACTTTATTGGTCGTCGAAACACGACTACGCATAGTCATTGACACTCGCACGCCCATGCGAATGCACTTTTCAATTCTATTTAATAATAAAGTTCTATTTTGTCCACACCAGCCATGAGGTAAATAGAAATGCGTGTTTTTTTAGTGGTATCCCCAACAGGGATAATCTACTATTAGGTAAAAACATGAATATCTACAAAAATGTAATTTTAGATATCGTTAAATGATAATTGCTGTGATATTTAATTATTAAAATATTTAATGCTACGTTAGAAAAATAAATTACTTTTAAAGCACTGCATGTATCTAAAAGTTGAAGAAACTATGATTGATAGCTGCTATGATGTTATAGATTTTTGTATAAAACATTTATAAACGTAATGCATATTTAAGCGCTACAAAAATCGCAAAACTAAAAAGCCTATGATGGATAGCTGCTATAATGGAATACATTTTTATGAGTGATTTTTATTTAATAATTTGTTACGTATGGCATATTTAAGCGCTACGTGCATCGTAGAGATCACAAAAGTCGATTGATAGCTGCTATTTATTTATTTAACCAGAGTAGTACATGTTGTAACACATGTTATTGCTTACTTCAAGACATAGTTATATCTCTGAGCAATAACATCCTATAGAGGTAGACATAGCTACCTGTACATAGTACTATATACAGGTAGCTATGTCTACCTCTATAGGATGCATAAACTTAAAACTTAAAAAAACTTACGAACTAGACATGGAATCTAAGATTCCACTATTAATATTATATTTGGTCCATAGTTGATTATCCAACCCATATTGGGAAGTGACTTTTTTTTTTTCAATAATGTGTTTATTTTTCATTCTAGAATATATTAGTACTAATCCACATTTTTAGCTTTTTCTTGTTATAATTTTTTGCAATATCTAAAATTTTTAGATTTGAATTAGATTTCAGAAGACAATTAAATACTTGTATCGCTCTCACATAGTTACTTTTATCACTAACAGTTTTCAAACACTTTGGTGGTATTATAAGTTTATTTATACCACTCTAACCTCAAAATCACAACTTTGGTATGATTTTTCGGCGCTCGTGGTATAAAATACCGTTCGAAACTAGTGCGTAAGTCGATTATTTAGCTGGTGTGACTTTTTCGCACTCGCTTCGCTCGTGCAAAAAGTCACACCAGCTAAATAATCGACTTCCCCACCCGTGTCGAAATGTACTAAATTGCAACTTTATAAAACTTACGATAAAATAGTATCATAAAGTTTTAAATATGTTTTAAAAACGTTATGACACAATAAATTACGGATGATTAGAATAAATGTTTGACAGAGTAAAAACGTTACAAAGTATAATAAAAAAAGAATTTGAAAATAAAAGTATCAAACCCCGATCACCGGCTCCTCCACTCCACCTCCCCTTATTCCCTGTCTGACTTATAACCTGAACCAAACATTTTTACTTATGTACTTATTGTCGTGCGCCACCTATCGATGATACTTCTGCAGATTTTAATTAATTTCGATTTGGAGTTATTGAATTTAAAAATTCTATTGATAATATAACATCTAAATTTTTATTCTGATTCGTCGGAAGAATCAATACTAAAATATTCTTTAATAAAACCATCCATTCTAGACAATATCTGGGATTTCGGAAACATCAATACTCTGTCTATTTGAAAATTTTTTCCATAAAACTAATTCATGCACACACACACACACACACACCCACACACACACACACACACACACACACGCACACACACATACACACGTCGCACGCACGCACACACGCACGCACGCACGCACGCACGGACGCACACACGCACACACGCACGCACACACACAGACACACACACAGAATACCAATATTGGTTTATATAAATACTAAATATTTTGTATGTGATTAATTGTTTCAAGGTTTAGAAATAAATGTTTTACTTCAAAAACCTTTGATTCAAAATAGACCGTTTTTCTTAAAAAATGACTAGGTTTGCAACAATAAATGGACTGCCTCTGGGCAAGGTTTTAAACAATTACTTTTGCTCTTATTAAAGCGTTAAAACAATGACACATTATTTACTTTTATTTTTGTCAACGATTTTAAAACAAGTTATACAGTAAACGTGATATTTAATATATATGTACCTTTTAATTATCATGTACTAATTAGTAAACTAATTTCAATTTTATCTCTGAACCTGTTATGGTAAAATTTAGATTTGAAAAATTTTGGAAAATATTTTAAACATCAAATGTCGCTAAGTCTTATAAAAAATTTCTCTTGAATAGAATAAATGAAGAAATGTAATTATTCATTGATTTAATAAAATGATTCATTGTCGAAACGAATCAAATACTTAATATCATTAAAAAATCCATATATGTAATTCACATTTTCGCCGAAAATTCATAGAAATAATTAAAATCGAGCCGAGCGAAGAATTGTGCGATTAAAGGATAAATGAGAGTATTTTGAAAACAAGTACCTGAAGTACTGTCCGGCGTCGGGCGTCCTGTCGGGCTTTCCCTCATACATGACACTGGTGATGCCGTAGAGCAGGGGCCCGTAGCAGATGTAGGAGAGCCCGACGACCCAGCCGAGGTCCGAGGCGACCCACCAGACCGAGTTCTTGTCCATGCCGTAGATCGTCTTCATGGTCCAGCACAGGGTGGCTATGTGGCCGCCGATCGGCCTCTGTATGCCCTTGGGCTTGTCCGTCGTGCCGGACGTGTAGAGGATGTAGAGGGGCTGATTCGCCTCGACGGGCACGCAGGGGTGGGGCTCGGCGGTCTCGAGGACGTCGTCCCAGTCGTGCTGGCCCGGCTGTAGCGGCGCCTCCCAGACACGCCGGCGCTGGTAGACGACGCACTGCGGCCGCGACACCGAGATGAGGTCCATCGCCTCGTTCAGCATGTCCGTGTACCTGTAATGTGTTGCGCGAGGGTAGCCACTAGAGCCAGGCAAATTTTATACGTGCATATATGTATACACTCACCTCACGACTTTGTTGGGCTCGAGGCCGCAGCTCGCGGCGATTATAACCTTCGGCTCGGCGTGATTGATCCTCGTAGCCAGCTCCTTAGCCGCGAATCCTGAAACACGCAGCGCATTGTACTCAGCTCCGCTTTCGAGTCTCGCGGGACGCGCCCCGGCACACCCGATAATCGACACGCAGCCTTTTGCTGTGCTGTCGTGAGAAATACCTGCATTTCCGTATGATTAACGGCAAACATTTGCCTCCTTGCTATTCAATTTTATACAGCTACGCAACGCGCAGCCCTTGCTCTATACCCCCCGACGAATTAACGCGCGCGCGGATAAGAATCTGGCTATTAACTCCCGCGCCCCGCATAATGAATTACGAGCCGTTTGCGCTCTATTTATTTGCGATCCGAGGGACGCGATATATACACCTACTCCCCCGGCTCTGTTTGCTCTGACTTGCGCAACTCGAAGCTATTTACGCATTTCCCTCATCATTTTTCAACCTTTTCGCGTGATCAATATTCTCGTTTTTTCTTCAACAAAAGTTTGCTTTTATTTTGTTTGCGGCCGTCGGGGAAGTGTAACCCTTTGGTAAGACTGCTTTGACAGAGGAAGATTGCGATCAAGGGATTTCCGAAGGATCATTCTTGGAAAAGCTCAAACAGCCAGTAAATTATTATTAATGAGACGAGTTTAATTTGTGTTTTCCTTTTTAGAAAAACAAAAAAAAACAAACAAAAAAAAGGACAAACAAACAACAATAATCCTCCTCGCTATTTGAAAGAAAGCATTCGCTTGTTTTTATGGCTGCTATAACGACGCATGATGGGCCTACCTCCAAAGACGACGGAATGCACGGCGCCGAGCCTCGCCGTCGCGAGGATGGCGACTATCGTCTCGGGTATGAGGGGCATGTAGATGAGCACGCGGTCGGTCTTGCGCACGCCCAGGCGAGCTAAGGCGCCGGCCAGCCTCGAGGTGCGCTCGAGGAGCTCGGCGTACGTGACGCGCCGGATCGTCGAGGTGAGCGGGCTGTCGTGGATGAGCGCCGTCTTGCTGCCCAGGCCCGCCACCACGTGGCGGTCCACTGCGTTGTAGCAGGCGTTCGTCTCGCCGCCGACGTACCTGCGGCAAAGGATCAATGTCTGTGTATACAATAATTCCACGGAGGACTCGCTTGCACCATTTTACTACGGCCTCATGCTATATTGCTTCTTTGGAAATGTATCAGACGGTAGACGCCGAGACGGGCTTCTTTTGTTAAAAATCCTCGGCTCCGTTAAGTATCTTAAAAACTTCTTTCAATGTCCCTTTTCTTCTCCTCCCTTAACTTTCTATTACTTGGCAACTTTTAAACAATATTCGAGTACCTACTAACTTTTCTTATTGGCTTCGCAGCGCGACGTTGAAAAACTTTGTTTGATCAGAGTCAAAGCGGATGCTAATTTGTTTCTCAAATATTTAATATTTCATCAAATTTTCTTACGGATTAAGATTTTAATTTTGCCTTTCTCAGAAAACTAATCACGGAGCTTAATCGTCAAATCTATTTTCAAGTTCTTTCTTTTCCCGCCTTACCATTTTGTGAAGGGCTCGTTGGAGTTGTCCAAGACTTTATCCCACGGCTTGCTCCAGTCGATGCACTGCGCGACCTCCGCCCAAAATTCTTCGGGATTCTCAAGGGATCGTCTGAATGTGTCTTCGTATAGGAGGCTTCGATAACGGTTCTGATTGAGAATGTAATCTGGAAAAAGAAATATTTTTCATTTCTCATTCTGAGATGAACAGCTAACGAAGCATTGGAAATATATTCACATTTTTGTTTATCAGCCGCGTGCTGAGATCGCACGCACGTGACCCTCTCGTGTGATCGCGCGCGCCTGTCGCGCAGCAAAGTCATCGTGTTACTTTTACGAATTCATGCGCGGGCCGAAAAATCGTCGAGCTTTTTAATGTCAGCTCGCCGCCGCTTCGTTAATTCAGCAAGCGACGTGTTCTATTTTGACTTAGGCGAGGTGCATTGTAAATGCGCTCCTACCATCGTGAAACGTATTGTTTTCGTGCGCGCGCGATGGACATGCGCGCGATCCCCCCCACCCATAACCAGTGCCGATAAATTATTTAGCAGCGCATTGTTTACCCCGGCCGAATTCGCCTTTTTTCAGGTTAGAGCACGCTTGAGAGAATGTGAAACTTATATAATTGATGGTGCATTGAATGTTTATTCATTTGCTGTTTGCAGGAAGCGTGTCTCTTTTTACTAATAATAAAAATATTTACAAAATTGGCTGACAATTATTCATTAAAGTATCAATTTACAGAGTAATAATTTCTTTAAAATAGGTATGAAAAATCTTTTTATTATGACTAATACCTACTATAGATATATAAGATCACATATGAAACTTGTTTGCAAAATGACAAATTTTTACGAGTTTGAAATATATGACACACACACACACACACACACACACACACACACACACACACACACACACACGCACGCACGCACACACATAACATTACAATGAAACATACCTGAAACTATTAAATATTTGAAACAAGTTATTTAATGCTATATCTCGTAAAATTGTTAGCTCCATGACATGTCAAATTTCAAACAATAAGTTATCGTTTAAAAGTTTATATTAAGGTGATATGAGATATTTTGTATCCAAGCATCGTAATTAAAATTCAATTGAAATTTCAAAAAATATTTTTTATCAAAAGAAACTTTTAATATGATAATTATCGGATATGAACCGCATCTTTTAATGTAGGACGGTGTCACTCACAGCGCGCATTCTTCTGCCGCGATTTTCGAAGACGTCTCTTTACAAATTTTCTTTTCTTTAATTAAGTGGTTGCTTTGTTGGCCTCTAATTACTTTCTACCTCTGCCCTTTCTTCTTTTGATCTTGCACGCGTGCTCTTCCGTTTATTATCTTTTCCTTACCTCCCGCTCTTCTGAGTTTTTTGTAGTTGATGTGTCCTTTTTTTAAATTTTCATCTCCCTTTCGTTTGCGCAAACATTTTTTTTAATTAGAGACTCTGCATTTTTACTTTATTTCTGTTTGTAAATTTACTTTTTATCAAGCCTATTTGCTGCTATTACAGTTTGAGCAATTGTGTAACGTTTGAAAAAGTTCCCAGTGAATGATTTAATGAAAAACAAGTACCATTGAAACCAAGTTGTCAACCATATGAAGTAAAAATCAAATAATGATTTTGATTCATGCAAATCGATCTTGCGTAAGAATTTTCGACCTTTAAAGAGCCTTTCTCCAGCAAGTATGCATTGAATGCATTACATTTGAATGAAATGAATTATTCAAATTATATTAAAGCAAAGATTGTCGGGTCACTTTTTCGAATTTGCTATCACTTCCGCGGAAGACTTTCAGCATTCTGCCCGATAATATTTTATGAACGTAATAAAGTATTGTCATTGAAATGATTTTACCAAAATAGTTATTGATTTCAAGTGAAAATATAAAGAAACGTATTAAACTAAAGATATAAGAATGAGTGAAACATTTGTTACAAGAAAGGCATATTGAATTTGAAAACTAGGTGCATTCGAAATTAATAATTAATTGCAATTATTGTACCTGTACACGGAGAGAAATTTTGTAGTGAAAATTACAAATATTCGAGACTAAATTACCAGTTTCTATGGTAATGGATGGACAGACTGACAATTTCAAACTTTTTACCAAAGTGCCTTGGTAAAATTTTTTTTTAGTTAATTTAAATTAAAAAAATGAACTTTTTTTATCCATATTGATGGATATATAGTATTTTAATATAGAAATAGAAACAGAAACAAGGATGAAAAAACATTAAACTGAAAAAAATTTTTACGGAAGCGGGATTCGATCCGACGATCTTTGGGTTGAGAGTCCGACGTTCTACCGACTGCGCCACGGAAGCTGTTACCAACAGTCATTTGAATCGCCGTTATTACTTACTGAAAATATGTGTATTGTTTTCATTTTAACGTCGCGCACGCCTCTAGTATCAATCTTCTGAAACACAATAATGCGCAGTACGCATGCGCGAATACACAAATACCAGGTTATTTGGTAAAATTTATCAGTTTTCTTAGTAAAAATTCTTAGGTTACCTTGTAAAAATGACTAGATCTCAATTTTTACCAGTGTGTCTGGTAACTTTTATTCCGATAATTTGGTATTTTTTTTAAGTGGTTATGGTAGTTTTTCCTGGGAAACTTATAAATTGTATTAGAAACCTGGGAATATCACGGCTTTTGACAGTCTATCCATGCACTACCAAGGCACCTTGGTAATTTTTACTCTAAAATTTCTCTCCGTGTATAAGTAGCAAACTTTGCAAACGATATATTATTATATGGCGTAAATTTGCAAATAAAATCTGGGGGAAGCCTGTGCAAAACAGAAGACTCAAAGTATTAAACAATACAGGTAGAAATTGTTACCGTAAATTCCAAATACATATTTTAGATTGCATTTAGAAAAAGATTTATGAATTAATCTTTATAACAGTGAAACCGTCAGTCTCTCGGACCATCAATTTACCCGTACGTGTTTATGATAAATGTAATTTCTGGATTCTCAGAACGATGTTCAAGTATCAAAGCGTTGGGTATAATAATGTAATTATAGTGTTTTCGGAATATAATCGAAAAGCACTTAATAATGTGATGCGTGTTGCCCTGCAACCTCGGTATTTTTTATGCTTTAATAATAATTAGTTATAAAAATAGTTTTGACGATTTGAGCAATTGTATTTGCAAAAATTACATTAGAAAGAGCGTGGATTCCTCGGAAGGTATCGTGTTAAGACACGGGTAGGTATCTACGGGGAATGACTCACCGGCTCCGTCGCTCCTGAGCTTGGACCTGACGATCTTGGCCTCGAATCCCTCCTTGTCCGCGCTCCCGGACTTGGGCTCGAGAAAGTCCGACTGCACTTGGTTCAGCATGTTCAGGGCTGCGCTGGCGGTCGGGGCGTGGGTGCACGGCGCAGTGGCGAGTCGGTGTCTGGGCAGGGCAGCAGTCAGAGAGCGTAGTACCGATAACGCCGGCGCGTCCACGGGGTCGGGTCCATCCACCGGGTCGGTGCAGGCGAGGCGCACACACACTCGCGACGGGACGCGCGCACTGTACTGCTGTCGCCGGGACGATCGCCGGCCGAGGTGAGACTGCCGGCGTGCCGGCTCGCGGGTACCCGTAAAAGTACATAAGACGCGCGGCCCGACCCTTGACACCGGCAGCCCGCAGCCCGCGTGGGGGGAGGAGAACGACGGGGCCCGACGCCGCGCGACTCATCAGAGTTTCGGCCGGTGCAGCCAATTAAGTATTATGAGAGCCTCTCTCGCGGTAGGACAGCATTTACATTTATTTTACCGGCTTCGTTCACCTTCTCCTCGCGACTACTCCTTTACTCTGCTGATGGAATTATTAGCTCGGCCAGTTTCTCGGCCGTTTTATGAACTATAAAAGAATTGATCATTGCGTCTCATACGCGCGTGTCGTAAAGCTTTTACTGTTTCCAACTTGCTGAATTACGATTCTTTATACGCTGATCCTGTCATCCCTGAAAACAAAACTTTCATATCATTTTTTTCTTCATTTAAACTTTTCAATATTTAACGTACCAACCACTGTACGCAATCAAGTTTTTTCGACTCTTGTCTTGTAATTCTTAGCAGAAATAATCTAAATGCAGTCAACATACGTACGAATGTTGTTGCTTTTGTTTCTCACCATGAATATTCAGTTCTTTTGTTGATTCGGTTTCGTTTTTATTTGCGATATTTCCTCTCGCGTCAACTTTCTTCTCTGTCTATTATAAACAACGACATATTGGCATCAAACGTTATGAGGAAAGAAATTATCTTTCCAAAATGATATCAAATTTCATCAACGTCAATGCTATAATACATGTTCATGTACAAATTTATTTTATCTAACGATAAGCACCCTGATTTAGCGAGTCTCATATTTCCCAGGACCCCGATCTACAGTATTAGATATGCAACTTGAGCCAATAAATTTGAATTCGATTTTTTCTCTTACAAATCGTATGAAATCAATGAAATTAAAATTTTATTTTAATATTAAAGCCCGTTGACTTATAAAAAATAAATAAATAAATATACATTGCGCTACATATTATGGTGATCACCTTATAAGGCAAAACTGACTTTTTTGCGAGAAAGTCACATTGAAAATGTAGTTTATTAAAAAGATGAGTGCACTACGGGAATCAAGTGCAAGTGTATCACTTATACGCAGTACTTTTCACGTGAAAATACGTTTCTTAAATTTGTTAGAAATGTTGTTTACTCGAAATTTGACATTCAACTATCTTTAAACAGTATATATTCAACCTATTGACTTTAGTAGTTCCGCAGAAAAAGTCATTGGATCTCGTAGCTATGTTGAACAATTGCTCGCGGGAAAAGATGATGGAAAAATGATTCACGACAATGTTTTGTGAACGACGAAAAGCCAAACCATTGAATCGTGCTACCGATTGTGGGGCATCAAGCTCTGTTCGCAGCGTGTCCTGTGCGTCATATCATGTCGGACGTGCGTACTTACGCGACGGAAGTCGAGTGTGTCCTACAGATGACAGAGATAACAAGTGTACACTGAGGGAAACTTAGTAGAATAATTATAAGAACGCTCAGTAAAAATTACCATACTGTATGGGGAAACCGACTACAGACAGTCAGTTTGGTAATTTTTATATTCAGCCTGATAGTTTTTATAAGGCAGTAGGGTAATTTTCTATTCGCTTCGAAAAATAAAGAAAAAAATTTTTTCTTCATAATTTGATAATTTATACAAGATAAATAAGTAAGTAACCCGACTAGAAATTTTCAAACGGCAAAGATGCGGGACGGATCTGGCTGCCGTGATTCCTGATCCGTGCCAGACGAGGCATGTAACGCTGAACCTTATGAGGGCCCGATGATTTTACCTATCGATATCCGTACGTCCGGTAAAACATATGGCCGTGATCCGTCCCTCATTCGGGCAACACGCGGCTTATTGTCTCTAAATAATCTTCGTAGTTTTTTATTTAGGTCTCAGGACGCGTCTAATACGTAGTCTAGGTGTTCGCGGTAGCCGATGACACTGTCTATAGGTGGCGCGTTCTGTAAATTTTTGCCTCTAGGTGTTAGAACCCATCGAATGTGTAGTCTAGGTGTTTATGGGGTGGCCAATGATGGAGTCTAGATGGTGCGCTCTGTAGTTTTTGGCTTCTACACGGAGAGAATTTTAGCATAAGATACAGCTTAGTGATAGTATAGTAGCTTCTCTACAATGTTGGAGTAGTAGCTGCACTAATTTAGGGCCGCTGCCGCCCTACGAGCCGTTGACCGATGTCTTTCGTTGTAGGGTGGCGCCACTTTAGATCCGCACGAAGACTAACTAGGGCCGCAGCGACCCTAAACCGCTAGTACGATTCAAATGGTTCATTTTACCTAACGGTCGAACTACCTAGGAACTGTCCTCCCCTGAAATTCTCTCCGTGTAGCTGTCGAACTGCATCCAACGTTTGATGTAGGTGTTCGGGGTAGCCGATGACGGCCGAGTCTGGGTGGTGCGAAAACCGAAGGTTTTTGCCTCTAGGTGTTGAAACTCATCAAATACGTGGTCTAGGTATCCAGAGTGGCCGATGACGGAGTCTAGGTTGTGCGCTCCGTAATTTTTTGCGTCTAGGTGTCGGAATGCATTCAATGCGTGGTCGAAGTGGTCGGGATAACCTGTGACGGTGTCCAGGTAATGCGCTCCGTAGTTTTCATTGCCCTCCACGTTTTTCGATGCATTCCAACACCTAGAAACAAAATACTACGAAGCGCGCCACCTAGACTCCATCACCGGCCACTCCGAACACCTAGACCCCGCATTCGATGCGTTTCAATATCTAGAGACAACAAACTACGGAGCGCACCACCTCGACTTCACCATCGGTCACCCCGAACACCTAGACCACGCATTCGATGCATTTCGATATCTAGACGTAAAAAATTACGGAGCGCACCACCTAGACTCCATCATCGGCTACCCCAATGACCTAGAACACGCATTCAATGCGTTCCAACACATAGAGGCAAAAAACTATGGAGCGCACCACCTCGACTTCACCATCGGTCACCCCGAACACCTAGACCACGCATTCGATGCATTTCGATATCTAGACGTAAAAAACTACGGAGCGCACCACCTAGACTCCATCATCGGCTACCCCAATGACCTAGAACACGCATTCAATGCGTTCCAACACATAGAGGCAAAAAACTATGGAGCGCACCACCTCGACTTCACCATCGGTCACCCCGAACATCTAGACCACGCATTCGATGCATTTCGATATCTAGCCGTAAAAACTACGGAGCGCACCACCTAGACTCCATCATCGGCTACACCAATGACCTAGACCACGCATTCGATGCGTTCCGAGGTAAAAAACCATGGAGCGCACCATCTCAACTTCACCATCGGTCGCCCCGAACACCTAGACCACGCATTCGATGCATTTCGATATCTAGACGTAAAAAACTACGGAGCGCATCACGTAGATCCCATCATCGGCTACGCCAATGACCTAGACCACGCATTCGATGCGTTCCAACACCTAGAGATAAAAAACTATGGAGCGCACCACCTAAAATCCACCATCGGCCAACCCGCACACCTAAACCACGAATTAGATGCATTTATAACGCAAAAATGGCACGTACCTTATTCGGAAAATATCACGGTGTTATACCGGCCCGGATAAGGCTAATTGTAAGTGAGTTTATCGTACGGCAGAAACGCAAGTACCTTACAATAAAAGCGTTACATGCCGCGTGAGGGCCTTGCATGGCATATGCCATCCGGCCCGTGTGATACCTACGGCACGCCGTATTTCATTTCTATTCGGGAATATTAAATAATAAATTAAATGACGAATTTTTAATGCTGAAAAAAAAGCGGCCGGGATGAAGAATCGAACCCTGGACCTTCGAGTTGACAGGCAAACAGCTTACCGACGGCGCCACACAGTACTACTGACGGAAGGTGATCTGAATCGTCTACATATGTTACATTGATAATTGTATATAATTGTATTCATTTATTTTTATCTACATTATGTCAAAATAACATCCACAATTAAGAAAATGATTGATTTATAACGATTTAAAATATTAATTGTCTAAATAATTTGAAAGCGAATATGTTCTATACTTAATAAAAATTACAAAATTTAATATATTTTTGATGTATTTATTAAATCATATTTAATGTATTTTATATATTTGGACACTATACATTATAATCTTGTTTTTTTTTATAACAAATATAAAACTAATATTTGCACTTTTTCGAACAATTATAATTCTACATCTATTTGTACTTTATTTAATTAAACACTACTTATTTTTATTAAATATTTTCTTTTTTCGAAATTTAGTACTTAACTTTTTCCTTCATTGTTTATCCATTATACTTATTAGGTTGTTCTTCGTACGACAGAAACGGAGCACTATCCAGGTTTGAGGCTATGACGCGCGCGTAAACAAATGCTCAAATACTAATGCTAACATAACGGAAAAATGACATGTACCTTATCCGGAAAATTCCACGGCGTTGTACCGGCCCGGATAAGGCTTGCCGTAAATGAGTTTATCGTACGGCAGAAACGCAAGTACCTTACAATAAAAGCGTTACATGCTGCGCGAGGGCCTTGCACGGCATACGTCATCCGGCCCGTGTGATACCTACGGCACGCCGTATTTCATTTCTACTCAGGCTATATATCAGAAAAATTACCCTAGTGGCTTGTAAAATTTGTGAATTGTCATTTTTACCATACTATTTAGCAATTTTTACAATTTTTTGTTTGCAATTTTTCTTATAAAAAACAGTAAAAAGTATTAGAAGTATAATAAATAGGTCACTTGTGACAATGTGTGGTCGGTTTCCGTGCTCAGTAGGGTAATTTTTATTAGGCGTTCTTATAATTTTTCCACTAATCTTTTCTCAGTGTAGTACTGGGGGAAAGGGCTATTTTATCAGACGGCTGAACTTACAGATGGATGTTTTTTCAGAACTGCGAAAAATTCATTAGAATATCTTATGATGTAAGGGTACATTTTCATGATGTCCTGATGACCTCTCTGTGATATTTCATTTTAGTATTAAGCTCTTGACTAGAGGTTTAGCAGTGTCGTAATTGTAACATTAATTAATTATATTTATTCTGTGATATTCATCTAACGTCTCTTGTCTTCTCTGTATAAACTATGTATAGTATGTATGACTTATGTAACTCTTTTTTGCACAGTCCGAAATAAATAAATTATTATTATTATTATTATTTTCCAAAAGGTTAAAAATGTATTATTCATAAAAATTCGATAGAATTCACGCAAAAAACTATAACATTTTTATTCATTTATTTAATAAAAAATCAACGGGCTTGAGGGCCCTTACAAATAAAATAGTACAAAGAAGATAATGGGCGTCATGTGTATTAAATTATTTTTATACAATACATGATATAAATGTTTCGAAAATCCTTTTTTGTTCTGAAAATTAAAATATAGAAAATGACGTTATTTAAAAGAGCCATAACTTCGATAAGTAAGCTAAACATTGTACAGTAAGCTAAACATATAGTGTATTTATAATTATATGCAATAATCTATCTTAAATTTTTATAGGTGGAAATTTTTTTAAAATTGGCGATCATTATTAATACCTTTTGTGTTCTCAATCACCCTCATTCGGAATTTACAGTATCGAATGTGAAAAATATTTTGATCGATATTATATTTCCTGAAAAAAATACCCATCTAAAATTTTACCATTCTGACAAAATTATACCGCCCCCCCCGTAGTACTTAATTAACTAGAACATAGTCTTAACGTCCAATCGATAATAGTGCAAATTTGAAAAAAGGATAAATAACGCGTAGGGGAAGAAGGGAGCGTGGGTCTGCCTATTTTCTCGGCCTTAAGCGCATCTCACGGATAAGTAAAACCGTGCACGTCGCCGTCGGCTTTATTTAGCTCAATCGAATTTGCTGCGCGCGCACTCGCGAAAAATTGTGTCGACGGCTTGCCGCGCGCACACGACGTAAACACGGCCGCGAGTAGAATTACGCGACTATTGTCGAACGTACACGGCGACGGATACTGCGAGAAGTTGCAGTTGAAGAAAATATTATTTCGAGCTGCAACGATAGTACGAGCGTTGACGAAGGGCACTTTCGAACGAAAATTGAGTATTTCGTAGAATACAAATACGATATGCGCATTCAATACATCATGGGATTACATTTAAGGGAAATTTCAACATTTTAATTGACTTTAGCCTATTACTTTTCCCTTCTCGTTCGTTTCAACGTATTATACTCGTTTTCGTTGAAGGAAGCGATTATATACAACTAAGCATATTGACAACATTTACTATTGCAACACCTATGCTCAGCCGTTGACTAATGCATAGTACTGACGGCTACGTTTATCTGTGGATAGGTATTGGACTATACTTGATACAGACAGCATTTAGTTTTTAAAAATTCATTTCTTAGGTTTTTAACACCTGAAAATTAATGAATGAATCTTGTTTATAAATTTTGTTGCTATTTCATGAAATTATTTGCAAATTTTGAAATTCAAAACAGTCAAAAAATTTCCATTACTTAGAAAAACATAAAAGCAGTTGAAATCGACATCGAAGATGTCTTTTTGTGACTTATTATGATGAGTAGTAGACAAATTCATATGAATTGGTTGAAGTACGTGACATAGCAAAATATGACACCAAATGTAATCTATCGACAGTTTTATAAAAAATATATACAATTTATTGAATCGATGATTTGAATAAAACGAATAAGCAAAATATGTAGCTCAGCTATTACAAAATCTTATTATATATAAATCTTATTATATCTTATCTTATTTTTACGAAAAAGATCAATAGTGTATTTTTCAAAGTCTGTACTAATATAATTATGGTAAAAAACAAAATTAAGCCAGTGTGTTAAAAACATCAAATGCATGTTACTTTAAACATTAATATTAGATGCAATCACTTGAATTAATTTAATGCTTAATAGTATGGGTAAGCTATTGTAATATATAGTAATACAGCTATAAGAAATCATGCAAAAATCCTTTCTCAAATAAACATAACTTTTCTGTTAATTTTCCAAAAATTGCATATGAATTTTAATTTACATTAATATTTCCTGTAAACATTGCAATATTGCAATTCGAACCTTTTCAGCAGTATGCTTTATCCTACAGCAAATTTTTTGCTTTAACAATATCAAATTCGTTCTTCGCGACAGTTCATTCGCCAGGGGAAGAATGCACCTCGGTGACAAGTTGTGCTTCGTCTTCTCCGTCTAGTGGGAAATTATCTGTGCGCAATGCTTTCTCAAGTGCCTACGCGAACAATCAGTTTTCATTTTCATTTCTTCTCGCGCATGTAGGGGAGAGCGGGGCATGTGTGGCACCGTAACTTTAGAGCAGATTTACATTAATATCTTAAGTATATCAAGAAGTTCAAAAGAAGAAATAATTAGATAAACATATTTAGAAATAGAATTGATAGTTAAAAAACACTGTTTTTTAATATATTCTGAATGATACATCGAAAAGTAAAACTCGTTAAAATGCTCTACGTGCCCCACTATGGGGCATGCGTACCAGGCGGGTGGGGCATGCGTGGCGCATTCAACATGACTATGCCAGAAAGTGACGGATTTATTTTTAAACGTAAATAGAAAATAGAAAAAAATTTGTTTCATTGTTATAATTTATTTTTTATCAGGTACATATATGATATATTCAAATAATACGGTTTTTTTTTAATTTCTCTATGTAACTAGTTAAATTAACTTAAACGAAATTTATTTTTTTCTCTATAACAAAAAATAAATAATACTTTTTTTTACTGATCAGTCTGTAGTTACATAGATCACAATATTTTCGCCTTACATTATATGTAATAACATTGAAAACTCATAAAATTATTCAACATTTTCATAATAAATTATAAAATAATATTTAACTTATATTTAATAAATAACATTATTATTTTCTAATGCTACCTTCAAAGGTGATTGAATACACTGAAGTGGTATAAAATTAGAAGCAGACGAGTGCATATTTTCTCTATAAGGATAAATACATTGAGCTGTGGCATCGTCTAATTACCATATTATATTATAATTTTGTCTTCTTTTTGTACACCCGTACCATCACTTTATTGAACCCTTGTTATAAATTACTTAAGAGCTAATAAACTTATCTCTTAACAATTAAGCTACATTACTCACGTGACTAAGTAAAAGGTTAGAATTTCATCAGCTGCTTGCTTCGTAAACCAGCCGCTAGTGGCGACGTGTGCCACGCGTGCCCCACTCCTGTGCCACGCATGCCCCACATCAGTACTTTATTAAATGTTAATAAATACTTTTGAAAATAATATTTCGAATAAATATCCAAACGGAAGTTGAAAGTTCGTGTTGAGAACTATCGAATACGTTCATTTTGAATAAAAAATTATACATTTTTTTATCCCTGCCAAGCGAATATAAAATGAAAAAAAGGTGACTTTCGGAGTAAGAATTTCAGATATTTATCATTTTTTTCATAATAATTTTTTTTATATTATTTTTACAGAAAAAAGAAATAGAAATATTCTTTATTTACACATAAAAAAATTTGCATTTAAATATTTATTTATATTATAAATATTCGAGTGCCAAACCAACCCGTCGTGCTACACATGCCCCGCTCTCCCCTATGTCGTTGATGGTTAAGTCCACCGGAAAGAATTCATGCGTTAAGGATGTTGTTATTTTTTTCTAAAAAAAATATACTCTTATATGTGTCTCCCTAATAGAGAGCACCATTTTCACCAAGTTTTTAATGTAACATTTCTTTCTAAAAATTACAAATAAATGTAGACGAAAATATATATTATACCAAAGCTAGATTAACTTAGTGTCTTGGAATTATTTATGAATCCTAACTGAACGTAATTGATTGAAATTTATTTTAATGAGTCGAAGCTATTAATTATGTAAAATGATTCATTTCATTTATCTCATGATAAAAACCGTATATGTACCTTTACTGTCTTTTTCATTTGATTTTTATTGCGATTTTTTCTCTAATATTATTTCAATTGCTAATTAGCCAATGCGTATACTATATGGAGCAGTTACACGAAGCAAAGCAAATACTCGTACAAGAACGAAGAAATAAAATTTCTGAAAGTGAGAAAAATAAACAGATTTGAAAAAATATCGTGACATGATTTGTCGACCTGACGAGAGGTGCGTGTTGACTATACCCCTATATTCGAAATAACAGCTGGTTGGCGATGGACAAAACGTATAGCTCGTTTTTCCATTGGTGTCCCGAACAGTGGAAATTCCCTATTGTATTATTCAAAACGGATAAAATGAGGTTTAGCTTAGTATGCTTTGGAGAATATACTTTCGTGTTCTAAACATTTATTATTTACCAATAGTTGTTGGTTTTTATTTAAAATGTTTTTTGTACGTACGAACGCACAATTATATTTAGTTCGTTGTAACAAACAGCTGTAACAGAAGCTGATTAGTTGCTGCCATTTGATAAGCTTTCAAACACAATAAAAAATAATATTGAATTGATTGGTAAACTATATAATATCAGAACTATGCCATATTCCCGTATTACCAATATCCCAAAAGAAATCAATGTTCCAAGCGGTTTCCCTTATGCCCGCAGTTCGAAGGAAAAGCGATTCACCACGAAAAATTATACGGAGAAAGTGACACGTACACGCGCGCACACACGCACACACACACACATATACACGCGCGCGCGCGATTTGTTTTTCGTTTTTGAGCCATCCATTGTAAACGCAGAGGCGGACGGACGCGCACACATATACATGTAACTGGGAATCAGCTTTTACCTTTGCGCTTCATTGGCCAGTGGTGGCGTCAGATCGCTTGTTGCGTCACACTCGGCGTGGGCGCGCAAGCCCAAGTGCGGGGGTGGTTGTATAGCTGGCGGGTGCCGCGGATAACCTGTTGCTCCCTCCGCTCGCGCATCCTTCCTCCTTCCCATTTGCATCTCTTGCATTTTCCAGTTTTTTAGCTTCGACAATGGGGGGGAAGTAGGCCAGCTGCTGTCGAGTGCTGTCAGAGCTTCTTTTCTTCTTTTTTTTTTTTTTTTTAGAGAAGCATGTAGTGTTTTTGTATACTATGAGGACAGAGCTGGCCTGAGTTTTCTAAGCGCGCTGCGATAGGCGGCACAGTTCAAATCGTAGAGCCCGACTATACCTATGTCACCGATCATTTTGGAACTGAAATATGTTGTTGTTCTATCAAAATGATCGGACACGTATTTTTTATTTTACAGTATTGCTCCGAAATCGTATCCGTTATGCTCTGTTGAAAATTTCATATAGAATCCTTGACTTTGACATTATTTTTTTCAATTTTATTTTTATCCTACTGTCACAAATTTTGAGGTGTTAGACTATATATAATGACTTTATCTTATTCAGTTATAAATATCCCCCCCCCCCACACCTGTAATATATTTTGAAAAAAAATTAAAAATGAATGAGATGCGCAATTTTACAAAAAAAAATTCATTTTTGGGGTTAAAATATTATTTTACTGATTAATTATTTTCTCTATAGGACCAGGAAAAAATCATATTAACCTTGAGGTTACCTTTAGATTAAGTAGCTTTAGATTTAGGTTACCTTTAGATTAAATAGATACTTTTGCGCCCGGTGCTCTAAAACTGCGGAAAATCGCAAAAATTAAACTTGATTCCCCATAAATTTGTGCATGCATGTTTTTCATTTTTTTTTTTATTTTTTTTTTTTATTTAGGGATGAATCCAAATGATTTTAAGAAAAAAAAGAAAATTGGATTATTTTTTCTTTTTTAATTTAATCTTAGTATCAAGTGACAAAACTAATTAAGAATTAGATATAACAATTTTAATTGAATAATTAATTTATAAAATATAGAAATTACAAAACAATGTTTTAGATATAATTTACTAATATTATTTCATTTTTCAATGTAACTTTACATAAAAAATCAATTTAGGCTCGCTTTTTAGGCTCAAAAACCACAAAAATCAATAGGCTTTTTCCGCCGCTTGGTGGCGCTACCGAAACATAGCGGTAAATTGCGCTAGTTTTAAATTACTTTAAATTGCAATTACTACATTTCCAATTATTGACAACGAAAATAGTAGATTTTCTTCCAAGGGGGGAAAATGGAACTTTCGCAGGCACGTGATATGACGACCGAGGCGAAGCCGAGGCCATCATATCACGTGCATGCAGGAGTTTCATTTAACCCCCGTGTAAGAAATAGTATTTTCCGCCCTTTAACCTCAAAATGCCATCTTAAATGTCATTTTGCGGCCTCGGACGGAAAAATACGTTACTGAAACGTCGCATGAGGTAAATAATCCTCTTCCGCCCGCGTTAGTAATATACTATTTTCTCTATTACCGGGCGAAAGTACGTTAATTAATCAATCTAGAAAAATCGAAAATCATCGTCTTTCCTGGTGACGTCAACTCTGCGCAGCCATGTTTTTACTTTCGCCCTATGCTTTGATAGCGTTAGCGACTTCACGTCGTTCTTGTAGTTTGCAGATTATATTTTTCAATTTTATTTTACCTATGTCGCAATTGGTTTTTCCCGATGCGCGCGTTTATGTGTGTTCGATGCCCGCCCAACATTTGCAGCACGAGCGTAGCGAGTGCTGCTGGTTGGGGCGGGCATCGAAAATACATGAACAAGCAGATTGTTAACATACTCATGTGAGTCAAGAGAAAGAGGGATAGAGAGATAGATAGATAAATAAATAAATCTTTATTCTCCCTTTTAACCTAAAACTCGCTACGCTCGTGCTGCAAATGTTGGGCGGGCATCGAAAATACATGAACAAGCAGATTGTTAACATACTCATGTGAGTCAAGAGAAAGAGGGATAGAGAGATAGATAGATAAATAGATAAATCTTTATTCTCCCTTTTCAGTAAAAATTAGAAAATACATTAGAAGGTATAAAATTATAAATTTCAGTCAATTACAATAGAATACAATAACAATTTAGTTCATTATGTCGTAAAATACATAAGAGATGTAAAAAAATTATCAGAAACATAACAATGCAAAAAAAAATTAAACAGATAATTTTTGAAATAATAAATAAGAGAACATGTGGCAAATAAAATACTTATAAAAATACTTATAAGAATATCATAATGTTCTGCCAATAGGCTAAAATAGAGAGAGATAAAGAGAGATAGGGAGAGAGAGGATATTTCCAAATAAATAAACATGAATTCATAGTAGACCATCTTTCTTGAGAGCACTACGCTCCCGATGCGAGACAGTTCCGTGCCGAAGTCGCACACTTTCGCGACTTCCGCGCGGCAAAGTCACAATCCGCTGTATCGTATATATGGGGTTAGGCTATTCAAAACATTGCTCACAGAGCTTTCGGTCGCGCGTGAAACAAGTGACGCACGCAGTGGGCAAAAGTGCTCCTTCTTCTAGTGTAAACAAACGGCGAAAACGCGTACTTTCGCCCGAGGAATAGAGAAATAGTATATTACTAACGCGGGCGGAAGAGGATTATTTACCTCATGCGACGTTTTTCGGCCGAGCGAAGCGAGGTCAAGAGCGAAGCGAGAGCGAAGCGTTAAAGGGCGGAAAAATTTATTTTCCGCCCTTTAACCTCAAAATGCCATCTTAAATGTCATTTTGCGGCCTCGGACGGAAAAATACGTTACTGAAACGTGGACGTAAGAGAATTTTTACCTCATGCGACGTTTTTCGGCCGAGCGAAGCGAGGTCGAAAAGTCGCATGAGGTAAAAATTCTCTTACGTCCACGTTAGTAATATACTATTCTTACGTTTTTTTGAGCAACGTTTCGTTGACTGATCTGTCAATCTCTTCAGGCTATAGTATATTACGCACCAAGGGAGGAAAAAACTTGGACAGTTCGACTCGGGTGGCAATTTACACGAGCTGTGGGCTGGCCAATTTTACTCCCGTGGAGCGTATACTATTTTTTTGCCTAGCGAGGCCGAAAACACAACCTTCGCGATCGGGCGCCGGGAGCGAAAGTGGTACTTTCGGCCCGCTAGGCAAAAAAAATTTTTATTGTCAGAAAAAAGTTATAAAATATAGTTACACAAGACAATGATTCTAATTTGTATACGGAATAAAAGGCAACATTACCTCTTAAAAAGTTGTATATGTTAACACATGTTAACAAGTCAGAACGGCCGACATTATTTCGCCGAATTTTTTTATATTTCGGGAATGCAACGAAACAGATATACGAATTCGCGCTTATATACACTTTTAAAAACGTAACATACATTACTGTGACGTAATATACTATCTATTTAGGTTACGTATTTTGTAACAAAATATTGTATTTGTTTGAAATTGATCAATGCGAAAAAATCATTAAAAAATATTTAAAATTATTTGTTATGAAATTTACATTTTTCCATTGTCAGTAATTGAAAATATAGTAATTGTAATTTAAAGTAATTTAAAACTAGCGCAATTTAGCTCTACGCCTCGGTAACGCCGCCAAGCGGCGGAAAAAGCCTCATACATGTATCACAAAAAAATATGGTGTGCACAATATAGTAGGCCTTTTGACCTCGCTCGTTGACCTGATAGTTAAAGTCACATATTACAAACCAAAAATCATTCCAACTCATTTCGTACTAACAATATAAGTATTAAATAAATAAACCTGACTAGTTCATGCGTCAATCGCCAACAGATTAGCTCTCAAAGTCCTGACGTTTTACAATCCTTTGCGAGCCGCGCGGAGGTATGTCCTGTGGGAAAATATTAACTCTCTTGAGCCGACAACTCAGGCACGTGTGCGTAACTCGCGAAGACTGACGCGTAAGCGCGCGCACGCACGCATGCACTGGAAAGAGAATTCTATCTCGAAAGTATTTACATTTTTAATGCCGCTGTGTCTTTTGCACTTCGTCGAAAGAGTGATTTTTTATCTGGAGTAACTGTTAAACTAGATTGTAAATACTCGATGATTCACCATCTTGTCATTTTATGTCAGAATCTATACATGGATGTTCGTCAGTCGTGTAGAGTAGTTGAGTGTTCGAAGAAAAATTGACATAGAGAGTCTTAGCTATATTAAATTGCCGCATTGTCGGCTTAGCATAAGAAAATTAGTTTAACTCATTTCAAACTAAATCATAAGAAAGTAAAGAAGGAATAAAATTTTTCATTTTGTCACTGCCGCGATTTTTCATGAACGGGGTGCAATCTCGGCGATTACTATGAATCTGAGAAAACTGAAGAATTCAATTTCAGTAAGAAGCGTGGGATATGTGACAAATGATAGAACGAATCAATTTTTAGTAAGCGAATTTCGAGTTAACGCAAATTTCGAGTTCTTTCATTACGAGAAAGTTGGTGATTTCTGTGTCATTGCCCTGGATGGAAAAATTGTGAAAATATTGTAAAAGAAAGCGAGACGTTACAATTGAAGATTTTGTGTGCGTGGATTACGTACAAATGTTTTATTTAGTTGCAAGCATTTTTGGAAAACTAAATTGAATTTATAATGAATTAAGTCAAATATAGAGCCATATAACCAATTTTATCGCATATAGAATGCTCGGATATATTGTCAACAATTTACATTCAAATGTATTAATTAAATTTATGTGGAAAAAGAGTCCGTTATAATAAAAGTTTAAAAATTGCAAGTATATTCATTTTCGCAAATTTTCTCATTGCAGATAAATACACAGAGAAAAGAAAATCTTTACTGTTAACGAACGGACGTTTGGACATGGACAAATGAATGTTCATTTATAGTTAGACGAATTTGTTAACAGTTAATAGTTTTAGTTGTTTACTCAAACGATTCGTGACTTGACTGTTAACGAATTTGTCTAACTATAAATGAACATTCATTTGTTCATATCCAAACGTCCGTTCGTTAACAGTAAAGACTTTCTTTTCTCTGTGTACCGTCGTTTTAAAGACGAATAAACTTGGAAGAGAGGAGGGAAAAATGTTTATTTTTCTGAATTCGAATGCCTCTGCCACCGAGCGCTGACAGCAGATTTCACGCGGGGCGAACATCGAAAATGGGTCGTGCGCGTTGGACATGCATGGAAAAAAGGAAACACGTAGAAAGAGAGAGAGAGTCATATTTGTTCATTATTATTTATCGTCTTGCGGGAGTCCAGCGATGTGAAAATTCTTAAATTTGACGTTCAACTTTGTACGGTCATATGCGCTTTTCTATACATATTAATTGAGTTGTCCAAGATCTATTTTTAGACAATTTAAATTTATAAAAATTCCATGTTATATTAAATTTATATAGTTGCTCATAAATCCTATTATCTACGATAAGGGTCTTGGCGTTTCAAAAATATTACAGTCTTTATCTAGTTATAAAATTTTATCATGTTTATTCATAAAATCCTCAGTCTCTCAACGTGGCTTGGTAGAAATATAAATCCGCGAGTATTTTATAAAATAAATTATAATAAGGCTTAAGTTATAAAATAAAAAGTTTGAAAATTTGAGTGAAAGAATATTTTGGTACGTCTTTCAAAACAAATTTATAAGAATATCTATTGTTTAATTTTAACAGATTCGTAGCCGTTGTTAGTAATTTTGTGTTTATCGCGCTTTCCATGCACTAAAGTAATATTGTTAAAAAAGAAATTCTCTTCAATTGCGCAATTCAGAGAGAAAAATATGTTTTTTCACGTAGTAGGTTTGTACGCTTTTAGAAATTTTTGTGCATCACGAGATTTTTTCTATTATACCTACAAAATTCTGTCTCACTGCAAAAGTCGGTCACGAGAGCCCGGCCTATGCCATTAATAATGTGAATCCCTCTCCCTCGAAACAAAAGGCAAAGCAAGTCCAAGACTAATTAAAATCGAAGCTGCGCACGCGGGGCGGCTGATTTTCATGGCCATTAATTACTCTCTGTTTGATTTAATTATCGCCAACGCAGCGGATATTCTCGCGCATAATCAGGCTCGCGGGACTCGGGCGTCTTGAGCGCGAAAAGAGAACGCCGGTGATTCGTAAATTGAAACGAATTCGTAAACGCGCGCGCGTGTAGTGCAGCGGAATAAAGCGAGATGAAATTAGGGAGTGCAAAGAGGGGGGTAGAGAGAGAGAGAGAGAGAGAGAGAGAAGGTCGATTGATTTGTTTATCGCAGCGGGCGTATAAGCGAATTTGTGCAGTTGCTGGTGCCGAAGTGGCCTCGAGAAATGGCGGCTTTTTGCGAGGGTGGCTGCTTGTTGTTTGGCGTGTACGAGGTATCAGTTTCATTTGCAATCAGTGAGCATGACATTACATAGACGGTTTTCAAAAGCGTTCTACAAGATTTCTCCAATAATTTAGCAGTTATTGATTGAAGAAATAAATTGTTCCTATTAATTGCGACAAGTTTAGCTTTCGCGGGAAAGCCCGAGAGTGAGGGTCAAGAAGAGAGCTGGGGCTATAGTAGCGCTGAAGCGTATGAGTAGGGTAGGTAAGAAATGGAGCTGATGCACACGTAACTGCGCAGAAAAGCAGCGACAGCGGTAACGGCACACGTAGTCTCCATTAGCGCGTGAGGGCAGGCGCAATTATCGGGGCGACGCTCGCGTCGGCTGCGATTAGCGCGGCGAAGAATCCTAATGGGCCACGGGGCGGCGGCCACCTGATGCTCCAGGCACGCGCGCGCGAGGCCGAGATTTGACGCCCCGTAATCAGCGCGCCGCGATATACAGTTTCTCGCGGTAAACCTCGCGGACCTTTGACCGCTCTATAGCCGATCGGTAATCGACGCGCCAACTTTTACCGCTACTTGCTCTTTAGTGGCTAAACTAATGAATAAAGAAGCTATTTCGCGAAGAATATTAGCGGCTGGTATGCGTTTTAAAACGCACACCTTTTAACGTTCCCTCGAACAAATTCTGCTCCATTCTTCTTGTACAGATCATAGTATATAAGAATGTACACAATATTCTGTTGTTAATTAATTCTCTCAGGATCATAGCAAGTTTTTAATATGCAAAGTCTTACGTTAGAATGCGCTTAAAAGCTTATATTATAAACTTCTTTAACGTTAGATAAAAAGATTGATATTTATTTTAAAAGTTTCTGAGAAATATATCACTTTAATTTAATTTTACTTTCGTCTGATTGATTTTCATTTCATATAAAACACGAATGCTGTGAATTTCAGTAATCATTGCAATAAACAGTCTGATTTAAACGAGTAATATCTGTTTTCATTCGTGCGCAATGTATATTTAACGACTTATTATTAACAGAAACGTACGTCTAAAAACGTGTACTAATGCAATGTGAAAAAATGTTACAAGTGTATCATCGTTTATAAGAAAAGGTCAGGATATTACAAGTAACTTTTCATTCGCGCCTACTACAGGAGCTTAGCGGAATATGATTCGAGGTAATTGAAGTACAAGTAAAATATGAGGATACAAGAACAGTAGAAAGATCTCGATCCGGTCAGACGGCGGTGCGTCATATGTGCTAAGGATATATAAATACCATCCCGAAAATACCTTTTTCTTTTTAGTAAAAGTATAAAACAAAATTTGATTTATTATTATGCTGAAAACCTTGTTATTTTATATTCAGAATGATGGTAAATTCGGGAATATAAGGATAGACATAATAAATGTCTTATTTATAAGATTAGTTTTTCAACAGTTAATACAAATTGCTCGAGTAACAAAAGTAGTTATAGCGTACTAAGATAGAGTGATGTAAGCAAAGTAGCTGTAAAGTTGTTTAATAAGCCATAAAACGTAACACGAGATTGACGAAGCTGTATAATTATATACTAAATTGCATCATGCGGACGAGTATGTCTTGTAATACATTCCTGGGGATGTTGCAAACAATTTTTAATCGAAATTTTCTCATTCGGTTTCTTATGATATATGAGTTCAAAGTGAAAATGTTGGCTTTATACTTTTTTTTTTTATTCGACGGTTAGGCACAGCTGATTCCCGACAAATTAGTGATGCTCTCTGAAATTGGTCAGACATGCCAACGTCTCGCACTTGTTAGATTGTACGAGCACAATGTAAGCTCGAGTACAATCATTTAATTTTTCAATGATTCTACTTTTCCGATCTGATATAGCTGATCTATTGAAAAATTTCCAAAAGAAATACTAGAGTTATATTAGACTGGTGTTGGAAAAAACGGTAGAAAAAGCTCAAGAAAGACGAAATTATAGCTGGTGAAAATGTGAATAATTCGATGGAGAAGAAAAGGAAGGTACGCACGGAGTGTCGAATAGGTGCAGTGCGCGCGCGTGTACGCACATCGCGGGGGCAGCTGCTGCGAGCGCGCGCGCAGCGGAGACGACGCCGCCTTCGGCGCCATCGCGTATTTAAGGGCCGATGCCGGCGGCCGAGCCGTCACTGCTACCCCCGACGCTCGCGACACTGCACGCACGCACGCACACGCAAAAACAAGGGCCGACTTCTTCTCTTCTTCATCTTCCTCCTCCTCCCACCACTTCTGCTACTCGTCGCGTCGCAGAGTCTGTGCTGCTACTGCTGCTGGTTGCGCGAGCTGACTTTGGCAACCCACCTGCACGACAACGGGTGAGTCTTTTCCGGACACTTCTCTGATGCACCTGCACGTACGCGCGAATTATTTTATTACGCTGTTCAACATTTGCAGGGGGATACGAAAAATATTTTCATGTACTGGCTTTTGTCGCTCTGGGGGGAACTTCGCGCCGGGACAGAAGTCATTAAATGAGGATTAGAGAACATAGCCCGACCGTAAGAGACGAACACAACTCCTCGGTTTTCTCATACTGTCTTCAAGTACGAGTTTATGTGGGTAAAACCGCGAACGCGCACAATAAGAAAGTAACGTGGGACGAGGGGGAAAAAGAGATAAGTAGTTAGGTCAACTTCGCCGCCGCGGACGCTTGAAAAGTGGCGCGCTTTGCTGTGGTTTTCGCTAGTTCCGTTCAGTTTTATTTTTTTATATTGTTCAACGTGGAAGGGCACTTTGTTGCGAGAATTTTCATTGAAATCCGCTGGTCTAAAAGCTTTTTGCGGCAAATAATATGTCGGATCAAATACGATTTTGGATAGTCGGATTGAATAAAAGTTAGATTGACGGAGTTGGTCAAAAATTTCGTTTTAAGATGTACAGTACCAATTTCAGTTGTAACATATTAAGATAAAAGTTTTACGTTGAGATAAATCGAAAATTCCACACGGAGAAAAAAATGTTGTGGTAAAAATTTGGCCATGTCTGATTGTAAAAGTGAGATGGACTCAAATTAGCAAAAAATTGCAATAATTCATGGTAAAAATTGCCATAAATTAATCGCAATTTTTACCATAAATTATGGCAATTTTTTTGATATTTCAAGTCTGTCTCACACTTACAATCAGACATGGTAATTTTTACTATATTATTTTTCTCCGTGCAAGTGAACCGTAAGATTTCTAAATTTTCTAGTTGCGAGAATGGTGAAAGATCATTTGCAAAAAAAATTTTTTAAATTTAATGCGAAATTGATGCGCAAAATAAAACACAGAATGAAAAGATTCGTTGTTAAATACTTGTAAGAAATTTAATTATATATGGTGATATTGCCTGCCTTTCAAAAATAGCAGGATGCCTTAACTTTATAATAATTTAATGCTATTACATCCCGTATAATTATTCAACGAAATTGATATTACGATGTGGTATTTGAAAAAATGCACGTAAAGGGCGAAATGTCTCAGAGTAAACCTGTTGCGCAAAAATTCGTTGGGTGCGGCTATATTAATATAAAACCGTCTCATTGAAGCAGCAAATACCTTTTATAAAATATTTAGAAATTTTGTAATTCTTGATAAAAATGATGTAAATGTATTCGCCGAAAATTAGTGATGGTATACGGTTGGATTATCCCTCGTAGTATGTGCCGCGATAATGAAAGAAACATTATCTCTGTTCAGTAACAAACGGCGAATGTCAAGCAAATTGAAGGAAATCTGACTTTTTGAATAATATTTCTAAATTTTTATAAAAGCACTAAAATTCAATTATATTGTCTCTTTTTATACATGCGTCCTCAAAACAACATTTTTTAATAAAAATAATAAAGATTTAGAAAAATTTGTGTAACATGTAAGATCAATTTTTATTATAGAAAATAGTAGTTTACCGTTTTGAATAAAGAAAATATTGAAAATTGTTTTACGTTTTAAAAATTTGTCATTTTTCACCTTGCATGCAACATTTATCTATGCACCAATGGAACTTATATGCGTATTTATTTAAACAAAGCTTTACAGCAAATGAATTGAGTTACAAGTCCACATTTTAGTCTTTCATCACATGACAAACTATTAACAGTAATAGCATCACTTGACGCATTTCAGCAAGTTAGAAAATAATAAAAAAAAAAAAAAAATTGAAAAGAGGTTTAAGTAATAGATAATTGATTTCTTGACTATTTCACTTGGGAAAAATAAATTCATTAGGTAAGAAAGTTTGTCCAAGGATTGTCTGTGCGTCGGTAGGTCTTGAAATGGAACACTATTAATATTCCATAAAATCTCCAAAAAGTAAAGCCTCGCTACAGCAACACCGATAACACGAGCACTAACCGTGCCGGCCTAAATTTTTGAGACAGCAGCCATCTCCGGCTGTAATCGAGGGCGACACGGTTTGTGGACGTTGGCAAATTCGGATGGAGCCGGATACGGTCGTGCATTAGCTGTGGAGGAAGGACGGGGGCTATAAATAGGAACGTGTCTTATACCGCCCGAGCACGGTCGGAATCAATTATTATTATTTCGCGCGGGTACGGGCGACGGTATCAATTATTCTGCTGGGACAATTAGCGTTCTCTATTTGTTAATCCAGCTAAGTGTGGGACAGCGCGGTGAATCTTTAATGTTGCCGGTCCAAATTCTGCCCGATAGAATTTAGCTAAGTGCAGAAGAATTTACTTCAATTCGGTGGAGGGATATTATATAAGTTTTAAGCTGGCTTGGAACTTTATTGAGAATTCCGTCGGAACCCTTGTAAATTTCGATGCAGCGCCAATATGCACCAGTGCTGTGAGGATTGTTACTGTGGAGAAAATACTAGAAGTATCGAGAAGATTACATCGCGATTGAAGTCGGAAAATGGGAGGGAATTTTTTACGCCGGACCTGATGTCGTCTTTTGTATTTAAGTCTACGATGCAATTTGCAAAGGATAATGAAAAATAATTACTGGTAGAACTGTAACTATATTCACCAATTACCAACAATAAATGCTTTATAAGACAATATATTTTTTTCAATTAGTTTTTGTTTTCTAAGCAATTTTCACAAAGGCTTTTATAAACCTTGAGCAACATGGTTGTTTCCAAGATTACTTTATTATTGTCGTATGTTTTATCGAACTTACTTTTATTAGTAAAGGATCACATATTTGTATATAATAAGCCTTTTAGCGGAATGAAACTTTCTTTTACCAAAAATGAGATTTTATATTTGTATACAAAAGCTACATAAGTCTAATATATTACGGTTATTTTATATTTTAAAGAAGAATCTGATTAAGTATATAGTATTTGTACGTTAACAATCTGCATATTACACGATATTGTTCTTTTTATAATGTCAATATATAAAGGTATTTATTTGTATCCTAAATTCAATGTAATATAACTTGTTTAGTTACTTTGAAATGACAATATGCTCGAATTGACAAAAATAATTACTGACAAAATTCACGTAAGATTCATAATTTAAAAATTTTGCGAAAAATTAAATTCATTAACCTACGATTATTCCCACTAATCGCCACCGAATAAAAACTAAACTTTAATCACGTCATCATTTTGTTGAGAATTAATTCATTATTAGAGACTGATTTTTCATTATTTAATGTCTAGTAGAACTACACCATGTCATCAACTTTTGAAACTCAAATAAAACCGTAAAAGAATCATATACCAGTAATATACGCAAATTTTTCAGAAATTATACATACTTAGGAAACTACTTCCCTTTTTCTCGGGAAGATGACAGCCTCCAAAAACAATTAATACATTGTCCATAAAACAAGTAATCAGCAATCCTGTCTGCGTTGCGATAAACAAGTGGTGCAGTAGAGCACTTAGAACAAATGGTCGACATGGGGGGTTTGATTCTTGATAAAATTTTTTAACACTGATCTGTCGAGATAGTTCGAAATTTCATTAAGGCGACAGAGAGAGAGATAGAGAGAGAGAAAGAGAGAGAGAGAGAGAGAGAGAGAGAGAGAGAGAGAGAGAGAGAGAGAGAGAGAGAGAGAGAGACGAGTTTCGCCTCTTAGAGTACGTGTATAATGAGGCGCGTTTCGACTTGCGTATCTCTTCTGTGAGACGCAGGGGCAATGAGAATATTGCAAAAAATGAAAAACCCTAATACCTACCAGGCAAAAAAAGTAAAAAAAAAATAAATTCGTCAAATTTATGCTTAATTTATAATAATAAAGTTGCAAATGACTGTTTTTTAATTATTTGAAAGCTTAATATAGTTAGATTTTTCGCAGCAGTATTACTTTCAGTTTGAATAGTAACAACAACTTTTCATCTGACCATAGAAAAAAGCATAATTAGCCCCGGTGGTTTTTAATAACGCTTAATACGTCTGCGCGTATTGTTTACATTCTTTCGCACTCCCCCCCCCCTCCCGTCCAACTAATAAAAGCTTCGTTTAATTTTCGAATCTTTGCAATTTCTATAGTTTCTACACTTTAATTTTTCGCTCTCTTTCTTCAACGTTCGCAATTACAGCGCGACAGCGCTAAATATTACCTTTTATAGTGTGAACAGAACAGCTATGAGTGCATACACGAACGCACATGCATGTGTCCTATCGACTAGTATATACAGAAATACTTTCGAATTAAGTTTATAAAGCTTGTTTATAAAGGGTGTTTTCCCGGCGTTTGAGAATTGATGGGACAAACGATGTGCTGATAATGAATCGGGTCATTGGAGGTGATGATAAATGTAGTTATGAATACTAATTTTGTATGCGTTTACTTTCGATGGAAATTTTGAAACAAAAGAATTTATGACTGGAGAGAAGAGAACTGTGGATGGTAATAGTAAAAATTAATGGACACCTATAATAATATACAGTATACTTTTAAAATTATATTATGTACTTAAAAATTTCAGTCCTTTTATGCACAGATGTAAAATGTATATTTCCACCTAAACGTCGCATGTACAATTTATTATTTATGAAATTTTCCAAAACTAATTAGTTTATTTATTGTCACACACGGGAGACATAAAATAACATAATTGCGAATGATATTAAGAATATTTACGCAGACAGTAGCGCGTGAAATTAAATAAATTAAACGTACACACATTAAACTTTGCATTCGAGCGCTACTATTGAAATTATCAAACGAAACGTTATCATTCTGTTTTTGCACCGTTAAAGTAGTTCTACACTTCTCGCGTGCATAGTTCGGCAATCTCGTTTTCGCGAGAGCGTTAACTTTAGCACACATGCGCACCCGCCAGGGGAAGCGGGCAAAAAATGGCGCGTAAAGTTTTGCGCTGCAAGCTACTAAGAAAAGTTTCGAGGGCCGAAGTTTATAAATTTTATAAACTTCCAACTGGAGACCAACAGCTTTTTCAGTAAATCGGAATTTTGTCTGGATCAAATCGTGCGAGGAATTTTCATATGTGTCTGCGCATTTGAGGACTTCTTTAACCACTTACGGAAAATTCTACTTGATCTAAAGCTTTGCAACTGAAGTTTGACTCATCTATATACTTTGGTATTTAAACAAGTAACAACGAAAAAGTATTAAAAAGATTCATTGACTTTCTCTTTAGTGGCAATAAGTATACCTATATCATAGAGTGTTTGCACTAATCGCAAGCTTTTCTAAAACATGTGTATGAGTCAACAGAATGAATTTCTTCTTTTCGTACTGTCTCGCGTCCACAAAGAAAGGGGAAAAGAAGGAAAACAAACCAATAACTCATGCTCCTGGTAGTTTCAGTATCAATTCGCGCAACGGGATATAAAGGCGGCGCTCGCTCCCCGGGGTAATCGTCCTCGGCATTTTCAATCATCTTAACGGGCTAATCGAGGACTTTATTCTCCCGTGCAAATAATGACTTCTTTTCGGCCCTTTCACGGGTGTGGTTTTCTCTCTCTCTCTCTCTCTCTCTCTCTCTCTCTCTCTCTCTCCCTCTGTCTCTCTCCTCTCTCTCTGAGTTTACAAGCTCGTACTTTCAAGTCACGCACGAAATGCGTTAGTGAGCCTTATTGCGAGACAGTCGAGCGTGAGGCAAACACGTCGACATAAATTGTTATTTCATAGTAGTACATTTACAAATATTTTAGCTAACAACAATATCCACAAGTAAAGTGCTGAAAAGAAAGACTGTTCAATGTACCATTACGAAAAAAACTCTGGTTTTCTGAGATTTCACGCTCAAATTTAGAAGTAAACACCAATTTTCGGTGTATACTCTCAAAATTCAGTGTATATACACTCGAAATCGGGAGTCATCACTCAATAGTTCAGACTATACTTTCGTATTTGGAAGTTACTTAATACTCAACAGTTAAGAGTATACACTCAATCTTAAAATTGTAACTCTTAGTTATAAACTTAGCGTTTCTTTAAACTTTAAAATAATACCTACACAAACTCTTAGAGACCTCCGTGGCTCAGTCAATTAGGAGCGCGGCAGGCCTGGGTTCGATCCCAACCTTCAAAACTTTCTTCACTTATTTCATTAATTTATAATATAGTGTAGTCGCCACTTAGATGTATCTTAAAAAAGCAAATATGCCCACAAAGGAATATATTCACCGAGAAATTCACATTTAGAGAAATGTTTAAAAGTCAGCTTGAGAGTAATACCGGACAAAACACTGAATTCATAGATGAACACTCAAGTTTAGATTGATACTCAAATTTTTTACTCTAACACTAAATTGAGTGTCTATCCTTATCGAAATTCACACTCAAGTTAAGAATCTTGTTGAGCATTTATTTTGCGAGTTTTTTCCGTAAGAGTACGCAGGACAAAACATAATAAAGTTCGATTTGAGGCGTCCGCCCGCGGTCGGATTTCCAATTGAAATTCGACTAGGCAGCCGGGAGTAAATCACACGGAGAAACTTGCTTTCCAGCTACTTCCTTTTGATTTCACTTTCGAGAAAATCGCATTTTATAACTTTTTAAATACGTAAATACCTAGTCCACAAAATAACTTTGAAATCACGTAGATTTCGCAATTTTTCTCGTACCCGGTATTAAATATAATTTATACCACTCTAAACTCAAAATCGTAAATTTGATATGATTTTTCGGCGCTCGTAGTATGAAATACCCTTTGAGACTAGTAGTAAGTAGATTATTTACTTCATATGAAAAACGTCATATGAGGTAAATAATCTACTTCCGCACCCGTGTGGAAAAGTACTATAAATTTTAAGGAATGTCGAGATACCAATATTGTTTTCATATTTTAACTTATTATTACTGTCAGTTACTTACTGTAAAATCAGGAACTGATAGGGCGAAATTTTTTAAATGACCAAATTATAAGAAAGGATTTGAAATCTTTAAAAAAAAAAAAAAAGAAAAATAATTGCACCTTCTTGAAGAGAATGAAAAACATTGACGCACCCTTTTAGTGATCTAGGCGCGACATTTCGACGACCTAAACGCCGTTTAGCTTTATACCGCGACTACTTTAATTTAGCGTTTACAGCGCTATCTACGTTGCATTAAACTGCGCCGAATCGGCTGAATTTTTACGTCACAGAAGTAAATCGACAATATAAAGCGGAGAAGAGCATCGTCAAATACGACGAAATTAAACACATTATTGCCGATAGATTTTTTGCTTTATTTACATTCATTTTGTTTGTCTGTGATTTTTTGCTCCACTTCTCCTGGTCGTGACGCGATTGAGTATGTTACATGCAGCATTTCATTTAGAGAGGAGAGAAATTATTTTTATTTTTGTTCGTTACATTCATCAAAGAGGTAAGATCTTTTTCCATTAAAGATTATATGCAACACACACACTCACACACACGCGCGATCGCGCGCACACACACATACACACACGCATGCACGCACGCACGCGCACATACCCACACCGTTTTGTAAAAGTTATAAATTATTTGCTTTTGATTATTTTTAAATGGATTTGAATAAATTTTCAACGTGGGTATTGAGACGTTTGAAACATGCGTTAATAAATATTTGCCTCAGATATTTTTAAAACAAATATTATCTCAATACAATTCAATCCCGAATTAGGTTTTTAGGTGCCAGTCATTTGTTTTTGCACAAATATTGAAGTGGTGTACACTTACCATAAGATTCTTTTCACATAAAAAAATCTGTCGTTTGGGTTTAAAAGTCACGTTTAAAAAAAAATCTAACTTTTTAGCCGAAACCGTATTCTCTTATAAATCAATCTCATTCAATAAACTGTTATACGCGCGCGCACGCTACTATTTCCAATTCGAATACACAAAAATCGAGATCGGTTCAGATCTGCGGTTTAGCGAGACGTCAGAGCCGTGTATTGTTCCATTTAATTTTTCAAACTATTTATAAAGACGTAAAAATACGCAACAGTACACGCGTGCGTGCAAACACCAGCGTCAAGCGAAATTGGATTATACACCCGATGCGCGCACCACTTCGGAGGGGATTACAAGTTGGGGTGACGGAATAAAATATATTCGCACTAAAAGTGAAATTAGTTTTTGTTGGAAGTTACTCCATTTGAGAGAATTAAATGAGGAAATATCATGGTTTCATATTTGTATTAACGTATATTTATTCATACGATTGTCATGATAGAAGCTATTTGTTATTAGTAAATTTGCTTGTTTTCCAATAGTACATTTCGACACGGGTGGGGAAGTCGATTATTTCACTCATGTGTCTTTTTGCACGAGCGAAGCGAGTGTGAAAAAGTCACATGAGCTAAATAATCGACTTACACACTAGTTTCGAACTGTATTTTATACCACAAGCGCCGAAAAATCATACCAAAGTTGTGATTTTGAGGTTAGAGTGGTATAAACTATTTTAAGTTTGCAGGTTGCAAATGAGATGAAATGAGTTTTTCATATACTAGCCAAATCCATGCGCGCTGCGCGTGCTCTATGTACTTTTTTTCTTAAACATGCAAAGAATAATTTATTCTTTATAAGCCGGAAATCATTTTCTTTTAATTTTAATGCATCTTTAATAATTGATATAATACTGTAGTACATTTACTCTTAATGAATACAAAATTTTGAGGCTAGAAACTGGAAGCTTATTCGAATATATATATATATGTGTGTGTGTGTGTGTGTGTGTGTGTGTGTGTGTGTGTGTGTGTGTGTGTGTGTGTGTGTGTGTGTGTGTGTGTGTGTGTGTGTGTGTGTGTGTGTGTGTGTGTGTGTGTGTGTGTGTGTGTGTGTGTGTGTGTGTGTGTGTGTGTGTGTGTGTGTGTGTGTGTGTGTGTGTATATATATATATTAAAGTATTAAATAAAGAATAAAATCTGAACATAATATTGACATAATTTATTCTAATATTAACATAATTAATTCTTCTAAGATTAAAACATTGCTTATTGTTTTGAATTTTATCGTGCAATTCAATAACTAATCGTATTCTGTTTTGAAATACTTTTCTACTTCTGGCCATCACTTTAACAAATAATTAAAACATGTTATATATTTTTTTAAGCTGCAACCCATATTAATTTGATTATTATTTATTTAATACTTTTCACTTTAATCATTTTCATTCCAATAAATATTCCAATAAATAATACCTAATTATCAAATAAAAATGAATATTTAATTTAAAATTCTCGTGCCTTTTATCCAAGAGCCAATCACAGATCAAATCTATAGAGGCTTCACTTTATTTAAGTTTTAATATGGCATATTGGCGTCTCAAGTGAGAACCACGGCCATTAAAATAATAGTAGAAGTATAGAGGCTTCACTTCTTTCGGTCATCACTTTTTTAAGAAGGGACTTGAATCTAAAAAGTGAATGAAATTATCAACTAATTGGTTAGAGCAATGGAAATAGCACTATTTTTGTGACAAGGCGAACTTGCCCGATCGTCTTCTTGCATTTCACTTCTCGGTTTTTGAATTTCATTGAGACGAGTACAAATGATGACTTCATTGGGTTGATTATAAGTGCTGTATCCGACATGTATTTTAATGTTTGGCTCATTAGTAATCTCGGTGTAGAATTTGAGTGAATGGTGGAACGGAGCAGTTAAGATTATTTTTGCATATACGATGTTATATTGTTTGTCTTTTAATTGAAATTCCAAGAAATACGCTAGTGAATACTGCGTCATGTACATATTTTAAATTTATCTTTAGCACATATTAATTATTATCTTTATGAATATAAATTAACTGAATATTAAATTAACTTGGCGGTTCTCGCAACATACTCCAAATACACAGGTATCAACTCTGCCCCGGTCCTTATAACACGCAGATATTGCTTATTACGCATCGTTTAATTTAATCTCGCGAATTACTTTTGATTGGCAATTTACTTTGTAATAATATTTATTTTCTAAATGTGTTTTATAACGACTATATGTCTTCCCGTCACATATTGTAAAAAAAGAAATGAGTCGATACCTGACATGCCGGTTAAGGTAGTTCTCTTCATATTGCAAAAACTGAAAAAGCTTCTAAAAAAATATACAAATATTCTTCAAAGTCACATAAATTATACCATATGTTTGTTTACATAAATTGCGGAACAAATTTTTGAGAAAAAAATTCTTGAAGATGGTTATTTTGACATGATAGTAGGGTGGCTTCACCAGTGAAGGAACGAATAAGGAAATTGTAACTTTTGTTATTTAATTAAGTGGTTTAAAAATGGATTAAAAGTAAAGCCCTTTTGAAATTTATATTCTAAAATGTTCAAACTTTACGTCGGTGAGCAAATTTTGAATAAAGAATCAAGGTAAAAATTTTATTTCATGAAAATCTGTAAATATCTCCTAAAATCCAGTAAAGGAACACGCAATCTTAGTATCTAAATACGTTTCACCAGTGAAGGAATACATCGCCAGTGAAGGAACACTTAATAGCGGCGATTTTATGATTTTATTCTTAACAAGATAATTTCTTTTCTGCAGAATCTTTATATAAAATGAAATAAAAATTTTCAAGAATTCAAAAATTATCATCATATTAGATAAACAATACATTGATATTTTCATATATACAAAAAAAATGTTCGTTAACTGGTGACTGTTTCAATACTGGTGTAGTCACCCAAAATAAGTGCTATATCAACTGTGACACAAAGTAATAGTATTTATTACTTATCAAAAAACTGGACTTCACAAAGAAAAACATAGCTTAAGAAAGATGAAATTCGGCTCTTTCTGTTAAGTTTATCAAATATGTGTCAAGTCAATCTTTTTAAAAAGATATTAATGATTATAAACACAAATAGCAGACGACGTGCACGACAGCGAGAGTGACGGAACGACGCCCATGGTATAGTTTGTGCTCTCGCTGAGCGCACAAACTGTAGTGCCCGAGGAGAACCACCTTAAGCAAAAGTTTCCCTATTTCGAGAGATTTCATTGCTGTCGCAATACCCTCGCGCGTGATATAATCATATTTATACAACGAAATCTCTCCGAAAATTCCATTAACACGTCCATGAAAGTGGATAAAAGTTTTTTCCGCCCTTTAACCTCAAAATGCCATCTTAAATGTCATTTTGCGGCCTCGGACGGAAAAATACGTTACTGAAACGTGGACGTAAGAGAATTTTTACCTCATGCGACTTTTCGACCTCGCTTCGCTCGGCCGAAAAACGTCGCATGAGGTAAATAGTCCTCTTCCGCCCGCGTTAGTAATATACTATTTTTAAGGCACACCTTCAGGGCCTGGTTTTTCCTACTCTTTGTATCACATAATATAGGAAAAAAATCATGAACAATTAAAAAAGTTTTAGTGACACCCTTTTTTTAAAGATTAAATATTTTTAAAAAATGCAAAAACAAAGTCTTTTTTCAACTTTTAGCCATTTATTGTAAAAACGTGAAAAACGACAATTTTGCAAAAATAAAATAAAACTAGAGAAAACCAGCTTTTATTTGCTTTTTTAAATTTTAATATTTTCTGGAATAAATGGCTAAAAGTTGAATAAAGGCTTTTTTGCATTGCCTTGAATAAAATTTTTACCCTCTTTTGTGGACTTGTTAATGGAGTTTTTGTGGAGATTTCGTCATATATAATGTATTAATGGACTGGGTCAGGCGGTTCATCGTGAGCGAAAACACTTGAGCGCGGGTTCAACGGCCCAATTCGCATTTCTGAGCGCTTCCGCTGTTTTCCGTTTTAACGTTTTGGCACGTGTCATGATGAGCGGAAAAAATAAAGCTGCTATAATGTAGGCAGGAGCAGAAAATTTTTTCTGTGTTAAAATGCAAGCGATTTAATACGAAAGCGTCTAATCTGTCAGTGAAATAAAATATCGTCATTTGGAATGTAGTATGCGATTATGCATTCCAATTTAACCATTTTATCAATTGTTTGTACTGCTAAGTGTTTGCTTTTTCATACTTTTCAATATCACAAGTAACCATATTTATCGGGGCAAATATTGACTTCTCCAGCAAAGCGTACACAGTTTACAACCGTTGAAAAATTAAAAATTACTCTCATCGCTGAAAATTCAATAACCAGTATATTTTCTCAGCACGTCAATCCGACGTAATGAATGCGACGATATGAAAAAAATTATCGGAGACGTCCCTCGGCGTTTACACAGTCCTATTGGCAATCGATCTGCTGGTGTGCGTTCTTCTCCCATCGCGAAATCATCAATATTTGCGAGTTTGATTGCGTCCGATGTCCAATCTCGCGTGCATTTTTTCTCGTCCAATGGCGATTGTTGTAACTGTTCATTTGTCAGGATAAAGTCGGCACATCGAATTGGAGCTTGATCCCCCTGCGTGGGGGATTTCGACTTTTAGTTTCGCACTGAACTAACGCGATATCAGTAGCCTTTGTGAGAAATAATAATTATCATTATGGTTTAACTTACATTAAAGGGAAAATTCGCTTTAGCCAACTTTTAATGCTATTGATCTTACTTTAAAATTGGAACAACAGATGCACTGCAGTTAGCGACTACCAGCTGGCGTACCCATAATTGTTAATAATTTAATAAATACAGATTTGTATAGCGAATGTTGGAAGTTAAGCAGCCGCGTACATTCAAAAGCCAACAAGTAACGAAAGAAGGAAAAGAAATAAAGCGCATTCGAGAAACATCGAAAAAAAGGAGAAAAAAAATATAAAAAAGCAGTCTCGCAGAATTCCAAGAAGCGTGTTAATGAGGCGTCGCGCGAGGCATACGTTACCCGCATTATGCGAGAGAGCGCGGGGAAAGTTTCTTCTTCCTCAAGTTAATGCGATTCCTATACGCGTGCTCGTCTTCGATGAATAATTTATGGCGAGGGAACGTAAGGTTCGCCTCTAAATATAGTTCATTCTCTACTTCTATAAATATATATATACATTTATTTGAGTATGGAATAAGCGTCGTTAGGCTCGCGGTCATGTGTGCGGTTAGGTTCGAGTCGAAACTTTTTCGGTAGTTTATACTCAGGATTTGCTCGAATAATACGACTATAGAAAATACCTCGAATAGCTTTTAATGTAAGAGAGTCTTTGGTGTTTGTGACAAGATTCATATTAGTACATTTCGACACGGGTGCGGAAGGTGATTATTTAGCTCATGTGCAGCGTTCGTTTATCCAAAAGTCTACGCTCATAGTTCATGACTGTAGACGAGTGGCGTCATGCACGAATATGAATAACATTTGAAATGTTGTCGAATGAGCTCACGCCAGCTCACGTTTAATTCATAAATAATTCTTTTTTTTATTTTTGCAATGAGTATGGATTATTTAAATTAAAAAAGGATTATTTATGAATAGCTTATTCGACAAAATTTCAAATTTTATTCATACTCGCGTATGAGTTTCAATTATATGATCTTGTGGCGCCACTCGTCTACAGTCATGAACTATGAGCGTAGACTTTTGGATAAACCAACGCTGCTCATGTGACGTTTTTATCACGAGCGAAGCGAGCAAGAAAAGTGACATGAGCTAAAAGTTTTCTTACGCACCAGTTTCAAACCGTATTTTATACCACGAGAGGGGAATAATCATATTGAAGTTATGATTTTGAGGTTAAAGTGGTATAAAATACTTAAGCTATGCGTTGCTTTCAAAATAGTTTCCTTACTATGTGTATTTAGTAACTATTAATAAAAAGATTTATAGATTCCTTTAATAATATGATGATACCTTGTGTAATTCCCCCGTCGTTCAGAATACTTTTGTTTCATAGTTCAATATTTGTAAGATTGAATCTTCGAGCATATAATACTGGGGAAAGCCACTAGGCGTCAGCGCCCGTTACCAGTCAAAGAGAGAGAGATAGATATATTGAAGTTACGTACTCTCTCTCTCTCTCTCTCTCTCTCTCTCTCTGCGCTCGCACCTGATTGGCTACGCAATGGGGTGCTAGCCAATCAGGTGGGAGCAGAGAGAGATAGCACGTAATTTCAATACGTCTATCTCTCTCTTTGGTAGGTAACGCGCGCAGGCGCTTATGAGCGAATCCACATTGCGTGCTGTGCGTCGTGGCCGTGCCGTACCAAAAAGAAAGTGTTGCTCGACATCTACATACTTATTACCACAGGATAAAGAGGAAGGACCTACTCTTTTATTGAACAGAGCATAGATGTCAAACATAGATAACAGTTACATAGATGTCGAACAACACTTTCTTTTTGGTACGGCACAAATCGCACGGCACACGACGCACAGCACGCAATGTGGATTCGCTCCAAAGGCTACCTCCAGTAGTATATGCTCGAAGAATTGAATAGTGACTATTAATATTTTCAAATATCAGCACATTATTGCATACAATACAAAGAGAGAAGATTTGCGTAAAAAATACAGTTTGTTAGACCTGGAACAACTGAAGCGATTAAGGAAAATTAGCGTGATAGGTAAAAATTACAGTGAAAATCCGATGTTTTTTACCGGACTGTGACTGTTATTTTTTCCAACTTCTTGATTTGTTTCACGTTTATCAACTGTCACAATAATTTTTATAGAAAAACTTGAAACGAAGAAATTATTCTAAACTATTTTTAATGTTATCAAAAACATTTCTATTTATGTAGACTGTAGAGTTGTGCTTCATATATACTTTTATAAAACTCGCACAATATTCTGGTGCACACATGCTTATAAATTTGGGCGCTTCATACTTAAATCAAACGTTATGCGATGCAATACTCGTAAAATGAGAGGGAGAGGAGCAACGTTCAATTTCTATGAATACTAAAGCGAGGACTATCCGGCAAAAAAGCGGATGTCACACCGTCAAAACCTATACTCGTCTGTCACTGAATTAAAAGGAAATAAATGTGCACATGTATGCGCATGAGTATGTTTGTGGAACCACTCTGATGACGTATTGTTGTTGGTGGAGTAGTAAGTGAAATTTTCATAGAGCTCCGTATTTGCATCTAAATCGAACTTTTTCTCCCGACGGCTTCGTTAACTGACTTTTTCGCTAATGTAAAAATTAAGCCAGGAATTTAGTTACTTATACCTTTATCATACATTATGGTACCTTTTCCTCTTTGAATTCTGACAAAATATTTATTTTTGGCTGCACAATTTATTTGTTGCTGCACAAGTCGATAGAATAGAAATTGTGAAACTTTGTAACTTATGTGCTATTTAATCTTGCCATGTTTGCTGTGAATATATATTATAACGTATATAAAAAAAATAATCATTCAAGGTGTATAACTATCACTTCTCTATTCAGTAAAAAGCAAATAATGCGGAGTCTCTGAAAGTTTAAAATATTCATAGGTTGCTATTGCACTATGTTAATAGATATAACGTCATTTACAAAATACCCTTCCATTTTTAGTTCTTGACTTCGGTACTATTGCTACTTTCGGTGGAATCGTAATATATTTGCAATTTAACCAATTAGTTACTGCTTTATTATGTGTAATACATATGTCTCGTAAACGGCCAAAACTCGCATTGCATTTTTTTTTTTAATTTAAAATATAAAAAAATACAAGAATTATAGTAGAAGCCGTTTGAGAAACCCATTGCCGGAAAACCAAGACGAGTGTGTTCTTTTTTATCTCGAAATTATTCAAAACTCCCCTATTCGCACGCACTTTACCACTTGGCGCCTCCCATAAAATTAAATGGTTTTCCCCTAGCATAGAGCGTGCACATCTGCATACAGGGGAGTGCGGGCTGTTATCGTTTTACGACAAATGGGTTAGTGCACTAATTGAGTTAAATACCTGCTATAGTTTTTCCGAACAAGCAAATGTTTATTTTTAGTGTACAATTCTCAAAGTGCTTAAATGTCAAAGTTTTAAAATGTGAGTGCTAAGAAGCAAGTAAATATTCATCATTTTAAGTTACTCAATTCTACAGGAAAAAAGATTATTAGATTTAGCATGCTCTGTTAGGTGAGTACACACATGGCGATCGTGAAAAAGAATCGATCATTTGAATAAGATCTTTTCCTAAAAAATGTGTGTGTGTGTGTGTGTGTGTGTGTATATGTGGCTTCCAAGAATAACGACTTGACTTTTACGAGTTTTCGAGAAATCGCCGTTTTAAAATTTCTGTCATGACACTTCATATATGTAAGATCGAAATGCGCGAGATGAGTCATAACAATTTAGACATTTACAAAGGTATCGAATATCTTTCGAACCCCACTATCAGCTGCTAGAATACATTTTTGTTCTTTGTATAAACAAACAAAACAATGCAGTTAAGTCGTTATTCCGGTAACTGTGCAGTTAAGTGGTTTAGGGAAATTGTTCAAATAAGATAAATAACATAGTAATTTCTGCACTTAAAACATAGAATACGAATTCTTTTTTAAATATTCATTCCCGCGTATGTGCGTCCCAACGAAATGTGCGACATACACACACACACACACACACACACACACACACACACACACACACACACACACACACACACACACACACACACTAGGGGGGTACCCCCTACTCGTTCCGCTCGTCAACCCTCAATTAGAATTTGGAAATTATATTAAATGTAATTTAGAATATAATATGTTAAATTTAGTGTAAGTTTCTATTTTTTGAAAGAAATTAAATTGAGCATGAAATTTAATACAGTAGTTTACAATACGTAAAGAATAGTATATTATACGTATATTCGGAGGGAAAAACTTATCTATTTGGCTTCCGTGGTGCATATGAGAAATTCTCTAGAACTTTTAAGTTTTAACTTTTTGTAACATATCTTATGGTTCTCAGATATTTAGCTATCTAAGTCAAACAAATATTTATAAAATCCACTTCCAGAAACATGTTCCACTACATAGAACTCACTTTTAAACAAGGACAAGCTCAATGGGCAATCGGAAAGGGCCTACATTTAGAGGTTTTTCCTGCGTACCTTAGGAAATTTTCATCCTTATTACATCGTTAAAAAAAAAAAACTTTTATGTTTTTTCAACTTTCTAGGGCTTCAATTACTCGTCTTGGCAAGACGAACAAAATGTGACTTTGATTATAAGTGTGCCTCTTATGGAAAGTGAATTATGATCTACTAAAGCACACAGTGTCGATGCGCCCCTCGCCTAAAAAATTATCATTTTTTGGTGGCACACATAAACAACGGTAAATAGGCCTAATTTGAGTATTGCTCTTTTTTCTACATCCATTTTATTGAACTAATTCACGGGGTGTCTAACGAAATTTGGATTTATTTTAAAAAAATCAAAAAAGAAAGTGATTGTTTTACATGCATTCACTCACGCTTATTCGTACGTGCATAAGCATACAATATTAAAAACTATGTTTAAAAATGAGGAGCACGCCTTCTGCTTTCTCCTAGAGGAAGCTTTGTGATAGTAATTTTTTGAGTTATTGTAAATAGTACAACATGTTATAATTGTTTTTCGAGGTGTTAGAAATCAAAATGCATGATTTTTTAAAAATGTCTGTATGGATGTGCATGTGTGTGTGTGTGTGTGTGTGTGTGTGTGTGTGTGTGTGTGTGTGTGTGTGTGTGTGTGTGTGTGTGTGTGTGTGTGTGTGTGTGTGTGTGTGTATGCCTGGATCTCAGTTTCTACTCAATCGATTTTGACCGCACAGATCTCATTTTTTTGTTTTTTTTTTGTGATGGCGGGACAAAAATTCGTTTTTTGATTCGCCGATGCGTTTTTGTTTTATTTCGAATTTTTGATTTTCTCAAAATTGATTTTTGCTTTTTTTTAATGATAAGATCGAGATATTTGAATCGATTGGATAGTATTCAAAAGAGCATTAAAATACCTATGTTTTCTAAAAAAAAATTTCTCTAGCTATCACGGTTCTTTTGTTATTAACAAAACGTGTTTTTTTTTTAAAAGCTTATAACTCCTAAACTAAACGGTCAATTTTCTTGAAAAAAAAAAATTATGATAATGCAGAATATAAATAGCTATAATCTGTAAAAATTTGAATTCATTTTGTCGACTAGTTTTTGAGAAAAAGATTGAAATGTGAAATAAATGAGTTTTGTATGTCCAACGATTACGGGAGTAAAATTGACTTAATCGCTTCAAAATTCCTTGTAGAGGTAGATTTTGAATATTTTTCGGCTGAGTTCTTCGCGAAAAATGATTGGTCCATAAATTTCAGAGATATTTGAGGTTAAGATTTTTTAAAATTTTTTTCCAAATCGTAATTTCTCGAGAACGGCTTGATGAATCAGCTACAGATTTATAGACAATTTTGTGTGTGATATAGATATTATGTATGTGAATTTTTATCAAGATCGTACGATTACTTTTTGAGATATTTGATATTCAAAATTTTCGTATTTTACTGCATGATAACTAGAGAAATCGTTATAATTTCTTTGAAATTTGGTGATGATGTAGAGTATGTATGTTATGTATTATATATGTTCTTAAGGTAAAAAAATTCGTTTATGAATTTCAGAGATATTTGAGGTTAAAACTATTTAGCACTCTTTTCAAATCGTATTTTTTCGTGAACGGCTGTATATGAGGAAATCCACGGAACCTTTAACTGTTTTGATACTTTTTTCTTAAAGTAATTTATTGCTGCTATTAGTTGAGCGTGCAAAGCACACAAACGAGACAAGGTGTAAAATCTTCAATTTTTACGTAGAAAACCAGTCCGGTAATCCACATTAGTGTGCCACGCATGCTCAAGTCTGGGGATGTAAAAAACTGTCGAAAAAAGTCCACTTTTGGAAAAAGTGGACTTTTTTCGACAGTTTTTTACATCCACACACACACACACACACACACACACACACACACACACACACACACACACACACACACACACACTCGCTACTATGGAATTTAGAGAATCGTATCTAGAACAGTCGAAATTCTTCGATTCGAAAACAAGAGCCGATCACTTAAGAGGAAAAAAGTCTGAAGCCTGCGCAATCGTAGCTCCACTTGACTCGGGGCAAATAGTAAAATGGTAAGGTGTCAGCTCGGCGCGTACCGCCATCCGCACGTGTGTCACAGGGATCTCCGCTGGCGGAGTAGGCTCGCCCCTCCCGCTCTCTTCGTGCAAGTATATACGTACACCACAAAAGGACACGCGAGTGCTGCGCAACAGGTTGTGCTACATGCTGTATACACACACACACATACCCACACCCACACCCACACACACATACATACATACATACATATATAAGTCGCTCTCCACGACTTTACAGGTTGCCAACGGCAATTGCACGGCTGTGATGCGCCGAGAGATTGATATTCTGAGAGGCTCGAGGAGTCACAGGAGAGGCGACTTTGAAAGTAAACAGATTTCATACTTGTATAAATAATAGCCCGCGTAAAAATATGAACTCTTGCCAATATATTGCAGAGTGATTGGCGACTGTTATTTCAAATATATTGCAAATATATCGCAGCAATAATTGGCAATATTTTGGCAATAGTTTTCAAGAAGCTGTAGTAGGTAACTAGCGCCAATATAACGGCAATTGTTGATCAGAATTTTGAATTGAAAATTTATTATTTTAAAGTATTATGCGTATTATATATTATAGTTTTCTTTCGTAATCAAGGAATATTATTAAAATAAATACGCACAAGTGAATACTCGTAAGTATATAATTTATTCAACTTCAATTAAATTAACAGGATTGATAATAAAACAAATGTTTTCATGTTCTGTAGGAATACGATAACAAACATATTTTAAATTGTTAACATCGATTGGTATCATTCGAGTATTTGCTAGTACATTTATTTATAAACGACAATAACGATAATGTGCCGCCTGTACCAACTGAAAATGGAGTTGTTACATTAAATTGTTTAATAATTGCATATGTTTTACCTATACAACTACAGATTTTAGTACACTTGCAATCGGTTACTCGTAGAAAGTGGTTTATACTTCCTATGCAAATATTTACATCATCGTTATATTTAACAAAATAAGATTCTGTTTTTATCGTCCCGGTCTACTTCTGACGTGAACAAAAGTTTATTTTTATAAATTTTCTGTAAATAAAAAACATTTTTGCCTTGTAAATTATAAGTTAACAAAATATCTGCAGCTTCGTCTGTTTTAATTCTTGATGCAACGCCAACTATAGATATGTAATCTTCCAACTTTGTTAATTTAAGACGTTTTTAGGACATTCTAACTGCTTGCAAAAAGTAAAAGCATTTGAATCGTTTCTTATCCATTCGTCATTTACAATATATAATTTTAGGTACATACTTAAATTACTAACAATCTGTAAGTGAGGGTAATTGCTACTATGAACAAATCTCTTTAATTTTCCATTTAAATTTTCTAGTGGAAAGCATTATGTGGTCCATAAGGGACCTAAGCGACGAACTATTGTGTGTAGATGATCCAAACTGTGCGTGTTACATGTCATGTATTTTAAACCATAGAAATTTTCAAATCTTAATAAAAATTCATGAATCACTGTTTCCGCGAAATCAATTTCTTCTCTTGTAATTCTTTCTTGACACAAAATATAAATTCCTAATACAAGATATTTGTAATGGTCAAAATATTCCGTCGGTAATATACTTTCCATTATTGGGATAGAATAATGCAAGAACCAATCTTTTAATTCTGATGCTTTCCAATGGCTGAAATGTTCTCCGACTGATCTTGGACGCCTTGCGATAAATGCTGGTGGTTTAATTAAACTTAATTTAAAATCAACTAATTCTACAAAATTTGACACTGAAAATTTCTCATTAGAGTACTTCGGCTGGAACCATAATTCACCTAATCTTTTTACCATACCTTCGAAAACGCAATGCATTACATCTATTGCTGTAGATGTAATAAACTTATTACAAATTTTTGATATTATTGTAGGGCCTTTTACACCACAAACTGCTTTCTGAACTTCGCATGCTTGTTTGGCATATTCCAAAGTATCTTCTTCTGACCGTAAATTTGTTAAGGCTTGGTACGGATATACGCGAGTTCTAGAAACAGTCTTGCCTTCTTGCACGCATACTTGGCATTCAAATCTACCATTATACTGGATCATGGATAAAAATAATGCCTTTGCTGGTAGATCACACGTTCCACAGGTAATAAAGCCGCGTAGTCTTAGTGTTTTATTTAAATCTTTTACGTATATTTCTAGCCCCTTTTTGTATAAATTTCTAAAAGATTGTAAAAATGGCTCCAAAAATATGTTTGGCTGCGGCTTTTTTTCGCCAAACCATAGCCCTACTAATATAATGTTCTCTAGTTTATATCATTCTTCAAACGGAAGTTCAAGAATTACTAAAATAAAAGCCCATATACTAAAATTTGAAGAACGAAAAATTTGTACTCCGTCCGTGTACCACATAAATGAAATACAAAAATCCGATACAAAATCATCAAGTTGAGACAATGATCTGTAGATTGAGCCACTGTAAATATCTTTAAAAACACATTCATTGTTATTTCGTAGTTGGATTGTACGTTTTAATTTTTCATAAAACCCAGAACGACTAAAAAACCGCTGCCAATTCATTGGCCCGTTGCTTCCTCAAACTTAATTTTGTGATTCCTTTAATTAATTTTCAATAACAAAATTTATAATTTTTGCAACAAATTATGCCATAATTATAATTTAATTTATTTTGAAGATTAAAATGTATTAATTTTCAAATTTATTCATTTATTTATTTATATCAACCGGCAAGAATGTTCCAGGTTTAGCATAATATATACATATATAACATCACTAGTATTCTCGAAGCGCGCAGTGAGCGCTGTGATTTTATCGAAACTACACCACTTTTGTTTTTGTGACCTAGCAACCCGTTACACCCACCAGTCAAACCACTAATAAATTGATATCATAACTAATCCATCATTTTTTGAAGATAGGAGATAGGATTAATGAGTTATAAGCTTTTTTGATAAAAACGCGTTTTTGTTTTTGTTCATAATAAAAGAACTGTGATAGCTAGACATAAAATTTTTTTTTCCAAATGAATTGTAAGTAAAATTACAACGCATCGATATACCAGAAGCCAGCAGATTGTATTGGTAAATAAATTATTGTATTTTATATAATAAACATACATAAAACCAATTACTATTTATTTCCACTTATTTCCGGACTTCACAATAGATATTTTAATTCTCTTTCGAATGCTACCAATCCGATCCAGATACATAGAGCCGTTCTCGAGAAATTACGATTTGAAAAAAAGGTTAAAAAGACTTTAACCTCAAATATCTCTGAAATTTCTAGACCAATCATTTTGCCCAAAGAACTCGACCGAGAACTATACAAAATCTACCTCTACAAGGAATTTTAAAGCGATTAAGCCAATTTTACTTCCGTAATCGTTGGACATAGAAAACTCGTTTTTTTCATTTTTCAATTTTTTTCTGAAAAACTAACCAAAAGAATGGATTCAAATTTTTAGAGCTTATAGCTATTTTATATTCTGCATTATCGCGATTTTTCTCAAAAAAATTAACCGTTTAGTTTCAGAGTTATAAGCTTTTAAAAAAAAAAAACACGTTTTTGTCAATAACAAGAGAACCGGGATAGCTAGAGTAATTTTTTTTTTGGAAATTATAGGTTTTTTTACGCTCTTTCGAATGCTACCCATCAGATTTAAATATCTCAATTCTATCATTGAAAAAAAGCCAAAAACAATTTTGAGAAAATCGAAAATTCGAAATAAAACAAAAACGAATCGACCCAATCAAAAAACGGATTTTTGACCCGCCATCACACAAAAAAAAAAAAACAAAAAGAATGAGACCGGTCCGGTTAAAATCGATCGAGTAGAAGCTGAGATCCAGGCGTACACACACACACACACACACACACACACACATCTATACAGACATTTTTGAAAAATCATGTATTTTGGTTTCTAACACCTCGAATATCAATTATAACATGTTTTTACAACAACTCAAAAATTTACTATCACAAAGCTTCCTCTAGGAGGTAACCAATATTGAAGAGGTCAAACCAAATTCCACAAAAAAGGGATTAAAGTTGAAGAATAGAGCTTTAATTTGAGATGAGAATCGTTAAAATCGGCCGAGAGAGAGAGAGAGAGAGAGAGAGAGAGAGAGAGAGAGAGAGAGAGAGAGAGAGAGAGAGAGAGAGAGAGAGAGAGAGAGAGAGAGAGAGAGAGAGAGAGAGAGAGAGAGAGAGAGAGAGAGAGAGAGAGAGAGAGAGAGAGAGAGAGAGAGAGAGAGAGAGAGAGAGAGAGAGAGAGAGAGAGAGAGAGAGAGAGAGAGAGAGAGAGAGAGAGAGAGAGAGAGAGAGAGAGAGAGAGAGAGAGAGAGAGAGAGAGAGAGAGAGAGAGAGAGTAAAAAGAGTCGGACCACAATGGGACTGATACACAGCCCGCGATCCACCGACCTATGCGATACGTTTCTTCGTGGGTGCTTTTGGAGCTCGCTGGCCTTCGGTTACGTAGGTGACCTGGATTATCTCGATGTTCATCTGCTTTTCTGCACATCGTTGATCGTATAGATCTTAAGAAAAATAATAACGCTCTTCGTGCGATATAGTGTTGACCCTTGGTACAGTCAGGGTTATAATCGCCGAAAGCTGCAGCAATCCGAGCGTGAGACCATTCTTACAAGCTTCGTGAATTCCCGATTGTTTCCAACGTGTATTATGTTTACTCGTGGCTTCTGCCGCGTAGCTTCTCGCTTTAATAAAGGGCGCGCGTTCTATACGTATAAGTGTATGTACGTGATTGTATATACTCGCAACGGCGCAAATATACGAGTGCCCGTCACAATAAATAGATACGTACATTCTTCTTCTTCTGATTTTAATTGGCTTTGTCTATACTGCTATAGAAGCAGCGGTGACTTAAGCCATATATGTAAGATACGTACATACTGTAATTACACTTGAAAAAAAAAATCGTAATAATACTTACGGTAGATCTTGCGTCTTCGATGCTTTTCACGGATACATCATACTGGTGACAGTTAACATTATTTTTAGAAAATATTTTGTTTGATCTCTTTTTATGTAGTCAGAATAATTTTGATAAATAAGGGGACGTTTAGGCATTATGTTTTTATGGAATAAGGTTACTTCTATTCTATACAGCATCTTACAGAAAATAAACAATTTACGTCATCATGTGAACTTAGATCTAAGTCTACCTATATATAACACATAGCAACTCAAATATTTTTAACCAACAAAAAGTTGTACCATACACGCAAAATACACACACTTAATTTGTATTGCTTCCTCCCAGAGGAAGCTTTTTTAAAATGCATGTGCTGGTATTTTGGCAAAAAAGTAAGAAGATTAGTATTGTGAAGGAGAAAGATTTGCGACCTTCGAAAAACGAAGGCGAAATTACCAACGTAATTTATGATAAGAAATTCTATAAAGCAAAAGTTCTGAGGAAAAGTTGTAAGTGATCATCAAATTTTTATATTTACAAGTTGTTATATTTATAAATTTTTATAGTTACAAGTTTTTATGTTTACAAATTTTTATATTTATAAGTTTTCAAATTTACAAATTTTTATATTTATAAGTTTTCATATTTACAAATTTTTTTTATATTTACAAATTTTTTTTAGTCGACAAGAAATATTTAGAGAGTATTCAAGTCACTTCAGATGGTACAATAATAGTAAAAAATAAAAGCGCTGCTAAATGTTCAAGCACTATCATGGCTCAGGACAATCTTAAAGTTTTAAGTAAAATAAACAAAAAGAAAAAACAAGAAGAATTACAGAGCAAAAATAAAAAGCTCTTGGATTGTCCGCCAATATTTGAAGAACTAGATGACGAAAATTTTGACCTAGAAGTCGAAAGTCAACAAAAAAACACTTTAAGTTACGGGATGAAACTGGATTTACAAGTAGTGAACAGGGTGATGAGTGGGAACTAGAAGTAAGGCGCGAAGAAATGAAACTTAAAGAAGAAGAGCGCGAAGCACAAAGATATAGACAGCAGGACGAAGAGCACGAAAGAGAGAGACAGCAAGATCAAAAACAAGAGCGGCAGCGTGATCAGGAACGCGAAAGAGAGCGGTAGCGTGATCAGGAATGCGAAAAAGAACGGCAGCCAGAGCGAGACCGCGAAGACAGACAACGTGATCAGAAACATGAAGGAGAGAGGCAGCGTAATCGAGACCGAGAGCAAAAGGGGTAGCGAGAGGGAGGAAGAGCAATAGAACGAGATCAAGAATGGAGGCAGCGTGAACGCGAAGCAGAAAGGCAGTGAGAATGCGAAGTAGAGAGACATCGAGAGCGAGAACGAGAGAGGCAGCGAGATCGAGATAGAGAACGCGAACGAGAATGGCAGCGAGGACAAGAACGCAAAGACAGGCAGCATGATCAGGAAGAGCGAAATTGCGAGAGAGGACTGAGAAAGAGCCGGTCAAGATAAATCGCAGATGATGTAAGTACATGTACATTTAAGAATATTATATGTTACTTATTTTTTTAATGATTTAGTCAGGAGAGGATCCAGAACAAGAGCGAGAACGTGAACGAGAGAAGCAGCGTGAATGCGAAGCAGAAAGACAGCGAGAACGCGAAGCAGAGAGACGTCGAGAGCAAGATCGGGAACAAGAGAGGCAGCGAGATCAAGATAGAGAACGCGAACGAGAATGGCAGCGAGAGCAAGAATGCGAAGACAGGCGTGAGAGACGGCGGAGAAGAAGTCGGTCAAAATCAATCGGAGACGATGTAAGTTCATATAAATTTAAGAAAATTATATATATATATATATACACTACTACGAATTTTGTTCAGTATTTAGTCAGACGAGGATGAAGATCCACTTGTACTGTGTCGTAAAGGAGGAAATGGGAAAGTGATGCTGTGTGACTTATGGAACGTCTGGATCGACAAGGCGGTATTGACGCATTATCAAAGGTTCAAAAAAAAATCCGAAAGAAATGACACGTCGGTTGTTGAAGACCTTAGTTGATCGTAGAAATTTAAAGAATGTGTGCGCCAGAGGAAGAACCAAAAATCGTGATGGCATCCCGAGGGATATTATCAATGCTATTGAGTGTAAGACAGCATTATCAAAAATTACATAATTTTATTTCTTACTATTTATAATATATTGATATCCTTCTAATGAATCAATTTCAGTTTATGTCAATGAAAAATGTTCGCAAGATTTGACGGCCGGAAAATTCACAAACGTCGCGAATATGATGATTTGTTCATTATGAAATCCCAGAAGATAATGTTTTTATTATTATTGTTCTAAATAACGCTGTGTTTAAATAATTTCTACACTTGATTTTAAAAATACTATAGTGATATCAATTGTTTTAATATGTTTGTGATAATAATATAATTGAAGTTAAATAAATTATATACTTACAAGTAGTACACTGTTCTTTCTCTAAGAAAAGTATATGATCAATTGAAAATTTAACTAAATAGGTAATACATTTTTTATTCAAATTTTTGATCAACTATTGCCGTTATATTGGCGTTAATTGCCTACTACAGCTTCTTGGAAACTATTGCCAAAATATTGCCAACATTCGGCAGGACGAGCTTTGGCGATCTATTGCCGATATATTGCCAATTATTGCTGCGATATATTTGCAATATATTTGCAATAACAATCGCCAATCACTCTGCAATATATTAGCAATAGTTCATATTTTAACTTGGGAGGCCACTGTGACTGTGGAATTTATTCGATTACGCAGGATCAAAGTTTCTTCTCTCCAAATATCGCATGCAGCTGTGGCTTTTTATACTACAGTTGTGCAACAATTTTGCAGCTTCACACTTTAATGCTAAATTAACGAGTAGCTTCTAATTAAATTTCACTGATTTAATTTTGTAAATTGCAGCGTTGCACGCATCACAGAGGTTATACTCCCTATTTGACAAATTTTAGGGTAAATAGGGGAGACTTTTTGAGAAAATAGAGGAGAATTTTTATTTTTAAACCCAAGTAGGCGGGGGGTATGCGGTTCACGCATATAAGGGAGTCATGTAGACATGCCAAAATAAGCCAAACGATTATTTAAAGAATTTTTAAACCCAAGTAGGCGGGGGATATGAGGGCCACGTATGTAAGGGAGTCATGAAAAAATAAGCAAAACGATTATTTAAATAATTTTTACACCCAAGTAGCCGGAGGACGCGAGGTCCACGCTTATTAGGGAATTACGCAGACGCGCAACAATAAGCAAGACAATTATTTAATAGTATATTACGATACATGTGACTTAAGTGGCCCATTATTGCACGGCGTGATGTTAGTGCCCGAGCGTAGCGAGGGTGATAAATCACGCCATGCTGTGGGCCACTGAAGTCACATGTATCGTACGATATTTTATAGCACGTTTACCTAAGTCCGCTGTCACGCCTATCCGTGTCATAAGCAGTTCATTATTGCACCGTGAGGTTAGCGCACGAGCGTAGCGAGTGCGATAAACACGGTGCAATAATGGACTACATAAGTCATGGATAGGCGTGACTTAAGTACGGACTTAGGTCACGCCGTGCTATAATAGTACATTTCGACACGGGTGCGGAAGGTGATTATTTAGCTCATGTGACGTTTTTCGCACGAGCGAAGCGAGTGAGAAAAGTCACATGAGCTAAAAATCTTCTTACGCACCAGTTTCGAACCGTATTTTATACCACGAGAGCCGAATAATCATATTAAAGTTATGATTTTGATGTTAGAGGGGTATAAATAATTTTTATAGCACAGTGTGACCCGCAATTAAGTCACGCCTATCCGTGCGATAAGTAGCCCATTATTGCACGGTGTATATCCCTGATTAAAAAAAAATATTAAATCCTATTGGATCCTATTAAATTCCCTATATAGTCCATGTATTAAGTCAGTAAAAAATCCTCATTAAAGTCGATTCAACTAACAGCTTTTTAAAGGAATGAATGGGTTTTTTTAATCAGGGATCGCACTCGCTACGCTCGTGCGCTAACCTTACGGTGCAAAAAGGGACTGCTTAGCGCACGGATAGGCTTGACAGCGGGCTTAGGTTAGGCTGTGCTATAAAATATTGTACGATACTAGAGTCTTAAGTAGCCCATTACACGGCGTGATAGGACCCTCGCTGCGCTCGGGCTCTAACTTCACGCCGTGCAATAATGGGCTACTTAAGGCACACGTATCGTAATGTACTATTAAACCCAAGTAGGTGGGGGATATGAGGTCCACGCATATAAGGAAGTCAAGTAAATATGAAAAAATAAGTAAAACGATGATTTAAATAGCTTTTAAACCCAAGTAGGCGGGGGATATGAGGTCTACGCTTATTAGGGAATTACGTAGACGTGCAACAATAAGCAAAACGATTATTTAAATAGCTTTTAAAATTATTTAAATAATCGTTTTGCTTATATTTTCATGTCTACATGACTTCCTTATATGCGTGGACCTCATATCCCCCGCCTACTTGTTTAAAAGCTATTTAAATAATTGTTTTGTTTATTTTTTCATGTCTACGTAACTCCCTTATATGCGTGAACCTCATATCCCCCGCCTACTTGGGTTTAAAAATTATTTAAATAACCGTTTTGCTTATTTTTTCATATCTACATGACTCCCTTATATGCGTGGACCTCATATACTCCGACTACTTAGGTTTAAAAGCTATTTAAATAATCGTTTTGCTTATTTTTTCATGTCTACATGACTCCCTTATATGCGTGGACCTCGCCTCCCCCGGCTATGTGGGTTTAAAAATTATTTAAATAATAGTCTTGCTTGTTAATGTATGTCTACGTAATTCCCTAATATTCGTGGACCTCGTATCCCCCGCCTACTTGGGTTTAAAAATTGTTTAAATAATTGTCTTGCTTATTGTTGTACACCTACGTAATTATCTAACATGGGTGGAGCTCATATCCCCTGCCTACTAGGGTTTAAAAATTATTTAAATAATTGTCTTGCTTATTGTTGCACGTCTACGTAATTTTCTAACATGCGTGGACCTCATATCCCCCGGCTACTTGGGTTTAAAAATTATTTAAATAATCGTTTTGCTTATTTTTTCATGTCTATATGACATGTAGTCCCCCTTATATGCGTGAATCTCATATCCCCCGCGTACTTCGGTTTAAGGGGCTGACAGTCGCCTGTAGTATAACTATCCAACTATATTCGAGTATCGTATACTAAATTATTAATATAATTATTGAAAATAGGGGAGACAGGGGGATTTCTCCGATTGCACTCCTATTTTAAAAATAACAGAAGCCTTCTGCTTTGAAATATTCAGTGCACTTTTGCTTTTTAAAGAACTTTTATACCACTCTAACATCAAAATCACAACTTTGGTATGATTTTTCGGCTCTCGTGGTATAAAATACCGTTCGAAACGTCACACGAAGTAAATCATCACCTTCCGCACCAGTGTCGAAATGTACTATTATAGTAAGAAAAGTATTTTTTTGCCTAATTTTATAATGTTATCCATTTTTTGGTTCATGAGGGAAACGCAACGAATATTGTATTTTTTGAGTAGTTTAGCAGAAGTATAATAAAATTTTTCTATGAAGGGCAAGGCTAATGTCAAGGACGGCTCAACCGAATTAGTGGTAGTTTTTGCAATAGTTATATTTTTAAATTTGTGATAATGTAATCTATTTGAAATACAGGAAACTGTGAAATCCGTAGGATAATTGTTGTTGCTTAAAATATTTTTTTTTTTTTTTTTGAACCAAAAAATGGATAACATTATAAAATTAGGCAAAAATAAAAATTGTAAATGGAATGAGACTGGAATCATTTACAAATTTAATTGCGGTAGTTGTAGTAACGTATATATAGGTGAAAGTAAACGTTCCTTAAAAACTCGTATTCAAGAACATAAAAAATCGGTAGAAAAAATTGATCATGCCCTATGTATTAACAATAACAAATGAATGCCTGTACCCACACATATTTTTGATAATCCCAATCATTGTTTTGATTGGGAAAATACTGTAATATTAGACAGAGAACATAATTTTTCTTACTCGCCCACCTGAAAGTACGTACTTCCGGCCCGCATCTCCGGGCCGAAAGAGAAACTTTCGCATCCTATTTTAGACCAACCGCGCGCTCTGATTGGCTGCCGAAATTTCCTGACCCGCGGCGCTTGAGCGCCCGCGCGCATGTCCGAGGAAAGATGTTTGTGCGGTGTGAAGGTTAGACACGTACGAAATAAACAGAGGAAAGTGCACGGGTGACGAGAAAAATGAGTTAGTTGAAATAAAAAGTGGTGTTGTTTGATCGTGGTCATTGTTTTTTCCTCTTGTTTCTTACACGTACTTTCGAGTCGTGTAGAAAAAATTAAGTAAACGTACGTACGGGAGCGTCCGAGGAAAATATGTTTGTGTGGTGTGAAGGTTAGACACGTACGAAATAGACAGAGGAAAGTGTACGTGTGACGAGAAAAAAGAGTTAGTTGAAATAAAAAGTGGTGTTGTCTTTTTTTAATGAATGTGTTTCTGATGCCCGCCCCGACCAGCAAAACCTCGGCTTCGCCTCGGTCTTGCAAATGTCGGGCGGGCATCAAACCATCTCTGTAACAGCGAAAGTAGCAGACGGCCAAAAAACCAGCTCTTTACGCCGGGCCGAAAGAAAAAACAGTCGGTAATATCGACCGAGCTACCCAAAGCGGCCGACAGAGGCAGTACTATCGAGCGGGCCGAAAGAAAAACTAACACTCAAACACAGCTAGCAGACGGCAACGCAATTTTATCAATTATTTAACAATTACAGAACGTACTTTCGGTCGAGGAGTAAGAAAAATAGTATACAATACTTGGACCGGAAATTGGATGCCCTGGCCGTGCGTCATGACGCCCTCGGCTTCGCCTCGGGCGTCATACCATGCACGGCCCGGAAATCCAATTTCCGGCCCACGTATCGTAATGTACTATTAATAAAAGACGGATTTTAGAAATGTTACACATAAAAAGTAATGGATGTACTATAAATAGACATGAGGATACAAAATTTTTGAATGCACAATACAATAGACTAATCAATCTATGCAAAACATAACGTGACTTTACACGCGACATATATATACATATAGACACACAAACACACGTTCGTACTGTCCTCCTCGCATATATGTGTAAATTTGCGTTTGTATGCGACTGGACAATATATCCTCGCATATATGTGTAAAATTGCGTTTGTATACTACTCGACAATAACATAGGGAGCAATGCTTATATACTCGAAGATAAATTTAGCCGAATTTCAGTCATCTGTGAGTGAGACAATGTGGCTTTCTACTTTTGACAATCCCGTTCGTAAACATTGAAAAAAATCTAGCGTGGCTGCGCGCCCTCTCGCTGTGTGTCACACACTGAAATATCATTTTCGCGTTCGCCTCATCAGGAAGTCAACTACGTCGGTGTAAGAAAATCGGATTCGATTTCTGCGCGCGCGATCGCCAGAGGAGAGGCCGGTATCGCGCCGTCATTTTTCGTTTAATGCAGTACCGCGTAATCGTATACGTTTATTATCGAGAGGACGTTCCCTCATTTTCCTGACATGCGCGCCCGTCGTCCTTTTTTTTGCGAGGGCATCGATTTTCTCATCTCCCGAGTGTAAGTAATGTTATTTCACCGTCGGGCGCAATATTCGCGTTGACGCGCGCGCGCGCGCGAGAGAGAGAGGGACAGAGAGAGGCAAACTGATAGCCTTAAATTAGCCCGGTTAGATTTGTTTGAATGTTCTTTATTTGTTTTGCAGGGGGTCGGTTTATTAGCAAAAATGCAAAGTAATGCGAAATTTTTATTTTTATAAAAAAATTGCATGTTTGAAAAAGATTATCATGCTAATTTTCTCTGGGAGTATAGTTATAAACAGCAGAACTAGAACCTTGGTGAATAATTTAAATACAAATACTACAATATCGAATGAAAATTTTACTATATCATTCAAATTCAATAGAATTTATAATTTAAAATTTGTTTGACGAGTGTCTCATGTATAACGTCAATCTTTACTACTTTCTTGAAGTGTTAAGAGAATACAAAGTTAAATTCATAGCTTAATTTGAAATATATCCATTAATCAACAAACCAATGTGAAATTATTTGCTGGGGGTAACTGCCATTGATGGAATACATTTTAAAAATCGTGTTTTAAAACATTTAAAAAAAAAAAACTTAATCATTTTTATACTACTCTAAATGTAAAAATTCCATTAAAAAATTCAAACATTAAATTCCAAACAGTAAATTTCTCGCGCCTTCTTCTTATCGACCAATCAAAATCAAGCCTTTAGATGCTTCAACATGGCCGCTCATCACTTTTTTAAGAAGGGATCCAATTTTTCCTGTACCATATTTCCTGATTCATACTCTAAGTGTAGCAAGAGTTGATGGCGTTATATTTCTAGCACGCGCCTATCGTATAATTAATTATTATCTTTAACCGGGTAATTTTTTGATTATTTTAGTTCAACTAAAAAAATCAAGTTATCCTTCACTAAAAGAATAATACGTATGTAAATTTCTCTTACGCCATTCCCCTTGTTAACTCAAAAACTCATTAACTTTTAAAACTTGCACACCTGACGAGTATAAGGTTACATAAAGTCGACTCCGTTAATATCTACTGCCTCTCTTGTATTTTCATTATATGGAAATGAAAATGTCGCATCCTTTGATACTCGAATCTTATAGAAGAAAATTCCTTGTCCGAGTTTTTCGGACGGGCGCTCAATTCGCTCTCATCTGGTATAGTCGGGATGTGTGCAACCCGAGACCCGATCAAAGGTTAAAATTACTTAAATATTTTATTTGAAAATAAATTTGGAAAAATAACATTTTTTTTACTTTTTTCAAAAACGCAACTTCAGAAATGGAAAATTCAAATTACGTCAATAGAAGCCTTATTTTTCGAATTCGAAAATGGCGCGAAGAAAACCAAGGGATGAAAAAATCTTTCAAACCTCCATTTTTGCAGCTTTCCATAATTAAATCGTTTGCGTTCATTGTTTCATACAGATACAAAGAGCCGACCCCACGAAAAACAAGTAAAATTTAAAGTAACTCACGCGCCCACGAAATGAAGTTTTACGAATATTCGCGGTGGCTTTGTTATGACGATATACGAAAATAAAGCCAGCCATGTGAAAGGGCTCACACTAAAAGAGAAAAAATTATTTTCATTGCGAAGCTCGCTCGGAGTAGCACGCGGTTCTTTCTTATAGGCTAATAAAAGTACAAATAAGCGGATTTTTTTCATATTCGCGAAAGATAAGCTTTTTTTTATAAAAATGGTTCTTTGTTTTTTCATGAATTCTGTGTAGATAGGGAAGATAGAGAATACAGGAAATAACGTCAATGACTCTAAGGGAAAATGATAGCAGTGAGCCAACATTTGGGTCAAGTATTGCGAAGCTGATAGGAGTTTACAAGCTCTAAATTTAGCAATTAGCTTAATTGCTTTGTGTACTCGTTTGTAATTATCTCGAAAATTCGAAACTTTTGTCGTATTTGAGTTTCATAAATTTCAGTTCAATAAATGGTATTTAAAAATTGTAGTTATTCTACGTTTCAAGAAAGAAGCTGTAACTTCCACTATACGTCATTTAACAAAAAAATGATTTTTTTCAAGACAATAATAATCTCGTGTGAAAAAATTATTATTTATCATATTTATTCCTTATGATTATGATTTATCATGAATAAAAAAAAAAGAAACAAATTTGTTGCAATTCACTTGTGCTTTAATTAATTATCTCCTTAAGGAATCACATAATTGAGCATTACCGTGGAAGAGTCTCACACCCCTGATTTATCATTCTTCTCTATATAAGCTGACTATAATCAAGATCAGCTGCTTTCGTTCTCGGCGGGAAAGAGGAAATGCCGCGCCGATCGGGAATCAATATTTGAGGGTTAATGTGCGCGACAGAGAATGAGGGAGAGAGAGAAGAGAGACGCGTGATAAATATGTTAATCCGAATATGTTTACTGCTGTTTAGCGAGCGCGCTGTGGATAATTCGTGATCGGATTATTGGCGTTGCGTAAAGTACAACCGGAAGAGCACCTATGATGCGCGAGTTTCTGATTATTCGATCTATTGCATTTGTATGGAAGGAAATAGTATAAGCGCGCCACATGGAAAAATCACGAGGTATCGGAAAATTAATCTTTTCGACACAATTTTATTATATTTGTATTGATGTATTGAATGAGGGTAAATATTAAAATGTACACACAGGTATATATCTTTTTCAAAATAGGTTTTCTGCCTTATTTCTTATCTTCGAACCGTTCACTATCACGTAATCATGACAGAAATTACTAAACTCCACTCATTGTGGAAAAACGCTATAACTCCATTTTTTTCAACATGTTCCCGGAATAAACACGTATCTCCTTTTTTCTTTTTTTTAAAGAATATCTCCCGGAAAAACCACATAACTCCACTTTTTTAGAATAACTCCCGGAAAACCATAAAAATCCACTTTTTTTCATCCAATATCCTGGAAAAACCCATAGCAAGGTAGGTAGCTGTATTATAAAGAGTATACACATTTGTCCCTATATACAAGCCCCGTGAGCAACAGTTCATATTTATCATGTATAGTTGACAAAAAAAACAATATCAATTTTGTGGAATGCAGCTAATGGTAGATTTTCATAGAATTAATTATCTTGCAGCTAACGGCCACTTTCCTACTCATATGACGAGGGGACTGCTTTTCCGTTAACAAATTTGACAAGTTATGGAAATTATTATTCCTGAAGAGAGACATATAAATGTCCGAAACGTTGAATAGTAAAAAAATGGTGTCATTTTATTATTCCTAAGCCTTGAATACTAAACACCATATTGGTAGGAAATTGGCCGTTAGCTGCAAGATAATTAAAAAAACAATATAATTGCCATTGAGACCGGAAAACCTACGTAATTCCAGTGAAGTTTTTTTTTATTCCCGGAATAACCATATAAGTGAAAGTCGTTTTCTAAGACGTGAACGCTATTTGGTCTAGTTACTATGGTAATAAATATGTCATTTAGATTACTATCTCATTTGTCTTGATTTAAAACACCTATGCGAAACTAAAAACTCGATTTACTCGAAATGATAAAAAGTGGAGATAAGTGGTTCTTCCTGGAAGCCACAGATATAATATTTCAAAGGTAATCGAAATCATCTGCAGATTTAGCTGACCTGTAAGATGACCAAAATAATCGTCTCGTTATAGTAGGTATAGTTTAAGTATAAGTAAGAAATGTGAAATTAAAGAAAAATGCTGGATGAAGGTCATTAGCAATTGAATAAAAATTCAATACTTGCGGCTTAAGTTGTTACAGTCCAAAGAGAGGAAATTCCTTGCGCCCCCGATGAATTGCCGACATCCGGGAAGACTCATCACTGACCGGCGGATATGCGCGAGCGTGCAATTTCCGGTCCCATTTAATGAGTATTTACGGAACGGTGCTCGGGTGCGCGTCTGCCACTGCAGCGCCGGATTTCTCTCGGACGTCAGGAAAAGTTGGAGGGGAAGTGGTAGGTATTTTGTTGCCGGGTCTGGGTATGACCCTGCCCGGGCGCTGAGATTGAAGCTCGCCTCCGTAAACCGCTGGATAGTGAGGTAATTGATTTATAACGGGTTTGCCTTGTCTGCGGTATTTTTCACTTATCCGAGTTTTAAATATACTTATTTGCAATTTATACTCTGATGAAAACAAATATCGTTGTCAAGTTGATCAGTACTTGGATACAAATGATCAATCGCGCTTTCACTTTTCTCGCCACAATTGATTTATGAATTTCAACCGATTGCGATGAAAATATTCTAACTTCAAGGTAAAGTTTTTTAAGGGGAAAAGTTTTAGTGCAGTGTTTCGTTTTATAGAATCGCATAGCTGAACAGGATAAATGCGCTGCAGTAACGATACTCGTCAATGTAATGTGACAATGGCATATTCTCAATGACTCAAGTACAATATTGTTTTCCTATGTATTTGGTATGCATCTACTAACGCGCGTTCACACAATTTTGCAAATTTCGACCGAAATACCTTCTATTGCGTTGGTATAATTTTCTTGTAGCATCAATCGTACGTTCTACTGATAAAAAAAGAAAGGAAAAACAGTTATGGTGATAAATCTTGAATTTTGAAGTTAAAATATCTCTTGTTAGAATTTCTTGCGACGAATAAAGCTAATTTCATATTGTTTATTAGTTTTTCAATTTAAAGAATTCAAAGATTGAAAATATTACATTATCCTAAACTTGAGTTATCGAGTCTGAAAAAAAAATAATCAATGAATTGATCGTGTAAAAATAATATCATAAAATATTTCTATATAATTTGAAAATGCATATCAGTTCTGATGAGCGTTGGAGCGTGCCCAAAAGGAGAGCTGACATTTTCACTTGTCTCGCCCATTGTTGTCTGCTGACTGTTTTGCTTGTTATGCAAATCTAATGGGAAGAGGTTACGAAGGTTCAGTTTCACAGCGAGACGAATGATTCGGCTTATTTGCAATTTTCGTAGACGCACTCACGACTATGCGTTTTCACGCATTCAACCTTTGAATACAATTTCTAATTTAGCTGACTGATAATATTCACAGTTTTAATTAATTATTAGTTGATTCGATGTTAAAAGCAAGACTTTATAAATAATAGAGAATAAGAGGACAGCTTCAGAGTTGTAATTTTCTCAAAGCTCCTGAATCAAAGTACACGTAGGGATTAAGAAAAGCAGGGCACTATGAAATTTTTGGCGACCCTCGCCTCTCAAGTCTCCCCTTATAATGAAATCACACCTGTTACATGACTTTTCTCCCAGCGATTTCAATAACCCCTTATACATTGCGCCCGATAAATTTCAATCGTCCGCAAGATCTCAAAACGCGCCGCAAAGTGGATTTGTAAGGGGGAAGTCCTGGACTTGATTTGACCGCCGTCGCGGCCGAATTTGCGAGTGTGTAAATCGTTTAGCCGTTGCTCGAGCCGGGAATCCCTAATGCCCGCGCGCACGACGGAGACAAACATAGAAAGAGAATGAGATATATATTTTTCATTCTCGCGGAGCTCTTATTGTTTTTCTCAGACAGTAGAGGGGAAGCGAGAGGGTTCCAGTTATTTTATGTCTGCATATTATTAAGCGCGAAAGAAAGGTGCATTTATTTTTTATTCTTTTGAGCAAGGCTCTTAATATCACGTCAAAAGGACAAATTCAAATGGACTAAAATAATAAAATTGAATGATTTTGAAATTCTTTGATACTACTGAAGAAAGGTTGATGTTTGGTTTGTTACGTTTAACCCTTAGCCGCCACAGCTCTCTGGTGTATAACATAGTTGCCAAGCGGGGCTGCCAAAATGATGTTGTAATGTTGATGCACTCGTACCATTTTATGCTGTAGAATTAAAATCTATAGAAAAAGTCGAGAGAGACAAAAAGCGCCTAATGGAAAAACTTGTGCAGCTTTATAGTAGCGACAACAACGAGTTTTGAAAATTAGCTCGGCTCTCCGCAAATCCGCTTAACGAGTGATATAACCCCGAGGAGGGCGGGCGCGCGATGAGAATCGATTGGTGGCGCTTGCGTTGCACTTTGTTAGCGCGGATGGAATTTCGCTTGGTGAAATGAGGAGAAACCTCGCGTCAGTATCGGAACTTATCTGCTTGGTGGTGTGGTTAGCCGGATGCTCCTCACAAACTCGCAATTGCTCTTTAGAGTTCACGTTGCTTGCTCTTAAAAAAAATTAACGAAAATCTTGTCCTCTCCTAATCCTAATATAAGAATATATGTATATTTAATATCTTTAATTACTTTCGTCATAAATTCCGAAGGTGAAGCTTGAATTGAAAATGGAATAGCTCTTGACTCCTCCTGACAAAGGTTCTCTACTGAGAAAATGAAAATCTCGCAGAGCTTTTATTGAGCATAGGGACTATAGAAAATGAATTCTTCGTCAGTGAGTTTATTGATTTGTTCGTAAATATGCTTTATTAAAATTTTCGAGTTTAAAGGTATAGATATAGGGCAGGTTACAAAATCGAGAAATATCTAAAATGGTAACATCTTTGAAGGGATTGAAACTGCATGCAGAAATGACGTTCTTCTTTCTTTCTTTGATGCGAGGATTCTGTCGACATCTGTTTCAGCCATGAGATACAGCGGAGCAATGGTGACGCTAGCCTGTCTGGCAGCGCTGGCTCTTCTGAGCGGAGAGCACCGGGTGCAAGCGATGCCGCCAGCCCAGTGCAGCCCGGGCCTCCTCGACGAGGTGCCCCCCAGGATCCGCAAGGTCTGCGCCGCCCTGTCGACCATATACGAGCTCGGCTCCGCCATGGAAAACTACATCAACGACAAAGGTAAGATCAGTCCCTGTATCCGACGAGTATTAGCAGATTTTTGAGGCAGGAAAAACTTGTTAAACTTACTTTACTCTGTAGTTTGAAAGCAAATTGCGGCAGCTCGGCGTAAAAAGCCGCCCGTCCAGGCGCAACGAGCGCGGGCCGGAGATCGAGCGCGAACTTGATTATAATATTGCCGCGCGCATGACGATCGAGCGAAGGCCATTAAGCTGACGCGAAAATGAGAAATTTCGAGCTGCTATTGGCTGGCGACAACGGCTGCGCCAACTCTGCGCTTATGGGCGCGTCTCCTGCTTTTGCTGATACGGAAGTGACGATAGACCGGCGCTAGACTTTTTCTCGAACAAGCGAAATTTATTGGCATTCGCTTTCACCAGTCACTTTTATCCTCTTTTCAAACTAACAGCATTTTGGCAACCTTTCACTAAATCAACGACCCACTGGTTTTTCGCCCGAGACACAATGAATTTTTTTCTTATACTAGCATAATCCGCGTGCTATTTTGTTTTTTAGGTTATGAATATATAATTTTTCATTATGATTTCATTTTAATTGGCTTAAATGATAGGATAATCAGATCACTTTTCAAAGCATGACAACATTAATTTTTTACACGGAGAAAAATTTGATTTGGAAAATTACCATTAATCTTATCAAAGCGAAGATATACTCTGATTCTGACGCTTTTTACTACTATTATAGGATTTTCTACCATTGTAATGTATTCCTTTTACAACTTTAATTTTAAGTATTACAAGTGTCGAGATAACTTTCTACTACATTTATATAGCAAAAAATATACATATTGTAATATACTATTAAAAGTATCTTCTTTTTTTATAAAAAAATATGAAACATTACTATATTTTATGGCAAAAACTGCGAAGACTTGATATTCGAATGCAGGAGTTACAAAAATTTTGATATTTAATTCTAAGTTTTACAATGATTTATGATAAAAATTATGATGTGTGAAATGCGCATGCGCGCGGCGAACACGCGCAGTCTGCTGCTCTGTCTTACCGACGTCCCTAATTTTCAGGTTATCTAGATCTCACACAATATGTTTTGCAACACAAAACTGGTCGGATATAATAAATTCCTATTTATTTTTACTTTTATAAATACATTATCAGTTGCTAATTTTCCTTTACGTAAATTATAATGCCATATATTAATTGAAATTCAACAACGCGTCTAACTCAAATCTGCCATACATCTAGCGATAGCTAATGTACAAGTTCCAAAAATTTGTAGTCTAATGTTGTTATGGGTAAGTGGTTAGAGCGTCCGACTGCCGTGCCAAGGGTCGAGGGATCGAATCCGGCCGTCTCCATCGAAAAAAAATTTTTAATTTTCTTTATTCTTTACTTTAATTTATTTCTTGTATTTCTTGTACTAATAATATATGTGTGCAACCTTGAAATATATATAGAATATCACGAATAACCACGATAACAGAAATGAAAATTAAATTTTTTAAATTTTTAACTCGAAAAATATTTCCTATACGAGTTGTTATAAAATTTACCATATTAAATTGGAAACATTAATAGGAAATTTGTCTGTCTCCGTTTTACTATGAAAAATTGTAATTTTTCCTATAGAAATTTTGCTACATGACTTCTCTCCGTGTATTCTAATTTGATTTAATTATTTAATTTTAAATATTTAAGAATAAAAATTCATTTTCAAAAATTCAAATGCAGCGGAAGTAGCGAATTTTCGCACCTATTCCTTACGGACCAATCAAAATCACTCTTTAAGTGCTTCACAACATCCGGCCATCGTTTTTTTAAAAGAGGAAATTATTATTAATATACATCTTATAAAGCGAAACTATCGAAAAGTATAGTTATATCCCCGCCGCTTCTATCTTCCCAATCGTTAATTCCTTACGTTTTTTGTTTCTCTTCTCAGTGCCAGTCTTGCGCGAGGGCATTCCTTTGCCGGACAGCGGTGTGAAACGTCAGGACGTCGACCATGTGTTCCTGCGCTTCGGCCGGCGACGCTAAGATGGAGAAGAAAGATAGGAGAGGACGCGCTCATCCATACTCCCAGCCCCTTCGATTCTCCTCAGACTATACACATACATATTACATTTACATAGAGACAAGCACACACGCATCAAATGTGCACAACGAGGAGGTATCATTTTCATCGGCACAAAAACATGCAATTAACATACAATTTATTATACTTTCTCGTACGCATCCTACTTGTCAGTGCGTATCTTACTTAACAGGTGAATAAACAAGACCTTAGCTCGTTAATGAGCTTCAGCATTGTTTAGCAGTATTATGTTTTTTTGTTAATCTTTTCTTTTGATTGGGCTCCGTGATGACTAGATTAGATTTCATTTGTTTTTCGAGCCGTCAGATCATTGAATGTTCCAATTCGCTGCAAAAGTTAGTGAAAAGCAAGAAAGTACCTAAAAGGATTATCAAAACCCATAACTCAGAGACAAACGTGTATTACTCAGCAACGAAAGTCTGAATAGGTTTAATACAAATGCTTGTGCATATTTGTGAGAAGAAAGCTCGACAGCCAGGAAATTTCCGTCGCTGTTCCTTTCTTCTTCTCTCCGTTCTTTATGCTAACGCTCTTGGCTAAGTACAATTAAATGTATTCTTTTATTTATCGTTAAACCGAAAAAAGTAATTCTCAGTGTAGATGTTCTCTCTTCGTGTTAGAAGGCACTGTGTGAGACGTGAATTCTCGCTGTACACCAATCGGTTTGATCGATTATCGTCACCGATCCCGGGAAATAATCAATTATATTTTATAACGCTTGCGAATATTCCCGATTCGCGAGGCTTACAGTCAAAATCAATATGTTCGACGTAAGTCTTGTTTTTTATCGACAAAATTAACCAAGTTAAGCTTTTTAGCGAGCTTTTGAGAAATCAGCGTGTCAAGATGAACCATTAGGCAGGATAGCCTTTTTTTTACTTGTCCATTACATTGATCTGTTTGCGTTTTGAAAGGTTTATTTTTGTCGGCTTAATATTTGCGATATCCGCGTAATTCTAGGAGAAAAACAATGGAAAAGTAAAAAAAAAAAGTGTGTATCAACCATCGTTATTTCGCGTAAAAATCTTTTATCTTCTTCTTGACGCACACAATGTGCCAAAGCGAGAACGAGATAACAATATAGAGAGCGAGAGAGAAAGAGAGCGAGAGAGAGAGAGAGAGAAAACGAATTATATATATATATACATAATTAAAAATGAAAAGATAAAAACGTCGATGTCCTCGCAACCGCTTGCATCTCCGATATCGCCATTATTGAGACTTATAACGAATACAAAAATTGTGCATGGAATACCTTATGAGAATGATTATATATTTATTATGGAGTATATAGATATATGTATATAAAATTTCTCTCTGAAATAATTAATCGTGAATTCTTACTTTGGTCCCTTGTCTCCTAAACACTGTTCCCATAAAATGTCTAATTTCTATTAATGTATACCTTTTATTTAATATCTATATTGATTTCATTATTCTTGTGCTTAAAAGCATTAATATTTATAACAAAATTGCAGTGTTTCTTTCATAAATTCTTTATTTAATCCGTTATTTCTTACAATCATACTCTTTTACGTCAAACTTTTTAGTTTTTTTTTTTCTAATTTAAAGAAAATCAATTATTTGCAATAAAAACACTTATCCTACTTTTTGACGTCCAACAACAATAAAGTAAGTACAAAATATAATACTTACGTAATAGTTTGATAAATATGAATTCATGTAACTATTTACATAATTTTTTAGAATAAGAATAAAATAACTAGATGATAACCATCAAGTCTGCATTAGAGTAAGTCTTTTAAATCATATTGAATTACAATATTGAGCTAAAAATATGAATTTCACTATTTTCAAGTTATTTTTTTTTATGACTTGTATATAAATATTTTTTCGAATGATGAAAGTATCGTTTGAGGGCCAATGCATATTAAATGACACGACTGATTTAAAATACCGATTTAAAAATATGTATATAAATACCTTTTTCAGTAATTTTATTAGAAAATATAATAAAAAAATCTATGTCCTTCAGAAATATAATTTTCGTATCTCTAAATGTAATTCAAAGTTTTTGTGTTTCAAAAGTACGTTACCTACGTAACAGAGTAAAATGTACATTTTTATAAATCTTTAATACTTTGAATACATTTTTAGCTACCACTTAGGCTACTTTTATGTATATCGGGACGCCTATTTAGTCAACTGTAATCCTCACATAGTGTCAGAAATTACGAGCAAAGCAAAACATCTGTTACAAGTAGAAAATTAAACTTATTTAATTTTAAATATCTGCTGAACACTTGTAAAAGCAATTATTTGAACAAAAGAGTAAAATGTGGCAAAAATATGAAAATGATAAAACTTTTTAAAAAGGCTAGTTTTCAGAGTTGAAACTCTAATAATGTCATGAGATGAGTTGTCCATCCGCAAACTCTCGAGTGGAAATCTTGTGGAGCCTAAGTGCAACAGGGTGTACAACTTTCTCTCCTCCATTCCCCTTAAATTCACAAAACTCGAAGAAAAGCAAGTCCGCGCCAGGCCCGTGGGGAATCCCGAAATCGTATTGACCCGAGGGTCAATTGCGGCCGCGCGCGCGTCAGCGCGTTATTTTCGGCGCAATCAAGGGAGCGAAGAGCACCCTGTGTCTTCATTGATAAGGCTGACGGATGCGCGAGCGTAATTCGATGCTGCTGGCAATGGTAGGGGACCGTGAAAGCTTCGCCAAGAGGTTGGAGATGAGATTTTGGCTGTACATCTTCCATATTTGATGAACTGGACGACGAGTATTGATGTGGTAGCGATCACAATAATAAAGCTGAATAAGTATTTTATTCAAGTTTTTATTTTTATACTTTTCATGATGATAAATACGTTTGTTTCCATTAAAATAAGATGAGGTAACACAGATACATATACACGCACGCACGCACGCACGCACGCACGCGCGCGCACACACACACACACACACACACACGCATGCACGCACGCACACACACACACAAAGACACACACACGTACACACGCACACACACCCACATACACACGCACACATACGCACACACTATATTTTGTACGCATTACGTTGTCTATATCGACGCCTTGTACGAAGAAAATCACTGTTCGCGGGGCCCGACGAAAACCAGCACAACTCAAAATCTCTGATCAAAAGTAGCACAACTCGTGAACCTCGGACGAAAAAAGCACAACTCGCTGCACTCGGAATGAAAAAAGCACAACTCGTTGCGCTTGGACGAAAAAAAGCATGACTCGCTGCGCTTGGACGAAAGGAACACAACTCGCGGGTCTCGGGTGAAAAAATACACAGCTCGATAAATACTTACGAAGACTAGCACTATTCATTGCGTTCTTATAAATATTCCACAGGTTGCCATGTCACATCATGCATAAAAGAGACTTGGAATATCATTTTAATTAATTAATATTGATTTTTATCATTTTGTGTGTGTTCAACTACTTGGTATAGGTAAAATTATAGAAGCCAAGTACGTATGGTTATCTTATGAGACTAAAGATCTTGTGCATTGTTTAAGAACAAATCTTTGAGTATTTTAAATAAAAGAAAAGATTACAACTTCATTTTCATACAAAATGCTTATAACTTCGTATAAAATTAAGATATTAGTTATGATTAAGATTTATTTATTTCACTTGAATATACTTACGTTTACTTGACTATTTATACGTTGATTTTAATACTTTCTTTTGTTTGATTTGCTTTGTTTTATTTCATTATTGAGTAGAGTGGTTTTTGGAGAGATAAATTTTCAAAATGAAGATAATAAAGTATTAGAAAAATCTTTATAAAAAGGTTTGTTTATTTTTTCACAGTATTGGCAGTTTCATGAGATATGAAAAACAAACTCATACTTGCCACCATTCTACATTTGTTAAAAGTTTTTTTTTGAGATATGAATAAATTTAAAAATTACTCAAGATATACTTGTTGGTCTTAGATCTAATAATAAAATATCAATGTAAAGTTGTGAATATAATATATACTTCCAGCCATACTTTAAGCTATACTTTAAACCATACTTCCAGCCACACTTTAACCCATACTTTAAGCCATACTTTCAGTCAGAATTACAATTACAAAAATAGGATCGAGTTTTTACTGGCAAATAGACTTTTCAATACCCCAAAGCCAGGACATGATGCTTTTTCCGCGTTTTAAACCTCCACCAAACTCTTTTAAACTTAACATAATAGAATATTAAGAATATATTGGAAAAATATTGGGAAAATATTGGAAATATGTTGGTAATATATTCCGATATAGAATTTAATTTAAACAGAAATCGATGGCTGCAACGCATATTTGCGTATGATAATTTTCCAAAATGTTTAAGATGTCCAGAACTGTAATGAAAAGCTAAAACAAGCCTCGTATCCTGGCTTTGGGATAGAATATCGGGGAATATACCAGGTAGTAAAAGCTAAGGTCTGTTTTAATTATCTGAACGGAAAACGATGGCTGTAACGCTCATTTACAGTGTCCTTATTTTGGGGAATTAAGATTGTATAATGTAATGGCCAGTGTAGAAAGTCATGCCTGATTTTTTAACAGAAATTGATGGCTGCCACGCACATTTGCGTAGATAATATTACAAAAAGTTCAAGCAGTCAAGACTAATGAAAAGGCCTCGAGCCCTGGCTTTGGACCACAATATCGGCGAAATTTCTACAGCTAATTAAAGCTCGCCTATTTTTTGAACTGAAATCGATGGTCGCAAACCACATTTGCATATGGTTTGTTTTTCATAGTGATTAAGCAATCCGTTATGACGAAAAACCAAAAAGGTCTTCGTGTCTTGAGACTTAACCGTATTTTTTCCATCTTCGAAATGGTAAAAATACAAGGCTAATCTAAACATTTTTGATTTTAGCCATATACTAGTCTAATGTTTAATTGGCCACAGGCAGTGTCCTCACGGGCGTTTAACTCCTCGCCATGTACTGTTAATTGAAAATTTTGGGTGTAAATTCAAAATGTGGTGCACAAGGAATATTCTTTAATTTTTAACAAGTAACAAATGCGTTGTAAATTAAAAAAAAATGCGGCATCAATTACAAAATAAAAAGCGGTGTTAACTTTAATATATTTTAAGAATGACGTATCTCGGCGCGGATGAAGAACGACGTATCTCGCCGCGAAGATGAAGAATGACGTATTTCGTCGTATACTGGCCGTAAGAGCGCCGAGATACGTCATTCTTCATCCTCGCGCCGAGATACGTCGTTCTTCATCCGTGCGCCGAGATGCGTCGTTCTTTATCCTCGTGCCGAGATACGTTGTTCTTCATCCATGCGCCGAGATCGTCGTTCTTCATCCTCGCGCCGAGATACGTCGTCCTTCATCCTCGCGCCGAGATGCGTCGTTTTTCATTCTCGCGCCGAGATACGTTGTTCTTCATCCGCGCACTGAGATACGTTCTTCTTCCGCGCACCCGTCGATATAGAATAATAATAACTTCTAGTATTATAAAAAATACCGGAAACTCCCTGTAGACGATGTCCTGGTGTCAGGGTGACTTCCAGATCGACGAAACATCAACTACAAGGGAGAGCACCAGATGGTTAATTAGAATTATCGAAAATACCGGAAACTCCCTGTAGATGATGTCCAGGTGACCTCCAGGTCACCGAGATATCGTCTAGGAGGAAGGGCACCAGGTACTCTGTGAAGATGATGTCTAGATGTCAGGGGTACCTATAGACATGAAGTTATTGGGTGGCTGACATGACGTCATAGACGGCACACGGCCCACGGCACACGGCACACGTAAAGCTGCTTAATATAATAGTAGAAGTAGATTAATAAGTAATAATAACAACAATAATTGATTAATTATCTTATATTACATCGGTATTTGTGATTTAACTTCTATGTAAATATTTAAATGTTTACTTCATATTTTATTTTTATCCACCACTTATATAAATGCGCATGTGTTGAACTTTTTGATTTATTATCTGTTTTCATTAGTGATGCACAATATCAAGCTTCGATATCGATATTAGGTATCGATATTAATTATTTCTTTATTATCGATATCTACAATATATTGATATTATATTATCGATATTTCTAATATCGATAATTTATTCAAGTAGACGGGGGATATGAGGTCCACGCATATAAAAGAGTCATGTAGACATGAAAAAATAAGCAAAACGATTATTTAAATAATTTTTAAACCCGAGAAGGCAGGAGATATGAGATCCACGCATATAAGGGAGTCATGCAGACATGAAATTAAGCAAAACGATTATTTGAATAATTTTTAAATCCAAGTAGCCGGGGGATGCGAGGTCCATGCATATAAGAGCGTCATGTAGACATGAAAAAATAAGCAAAACGGTTATTTGAATAATTTTTAAACCCAAGTAGCCGGGGGATGCGAGGTCCACGCATATAAGGAATTCACGTAGACATGCAACAATAAGCAAGACTATTATTTGAATAATTTTTAAACCCATATAGCCGGAGCCGCGTGGTCCACGCATATAATGGAGTTGAATTATAGAGGTTAAGAGCAAAAATAACCGAAATTTCGTTCGCAAAATTTTTTAGGGTGCCGTTGATATTTGGGCTCAAAACTGCGCAAGCTGGTAGATTATTACATTGCACAGGACAACTATCTCTTTATAAGACGTAATTCGGTATATTTATTTTAATAATATAGAATTTACCGAGTTCTGCTGGTAAAACCGAGTGCATGAGTATCACACCCCTTAAGAATTTTTGAATAAAAGCCTTGCTTATGTCGCATGTCTACGTAACTCCGTTATATGCGTGGATTTCATATTCCCCGCCTCCTTGGGTTTCAAAATTATTTAAATAATCTTTTTTCTTATTTTTTTCATGTCTACATGACTCCCTTATATGCGTGGACCTCATATCCCCCGCCTACTTGGGTTTAAAAATTATTTAAATAATTGTCTTGCTTATTGTTGCACGTCTATGAAATTCCCTAATGTGCGTGAACCTCGCGTCCCCCGGCTACTTGGGTTTAAAAATTATTTAAATAATCGTTTTGCTTATGTTTTCATGTCTACATGACTCCCTTATATGCGTGGACCTCATATTTCCCGCCTACTTGGTTCTTGTTCTTGTTTTTGTTCTTTTAATAGCTGTGGGTACTAGACTGCGATATGCCACAATTCATGCTTAGTAGTGTGAGTGTATTTGTTTGTTAGCGAAGCCTATAGATAGTTGGAGGACGCTACCGCCCCAACTATTGAACCTACAGTTTCAAGTGGGTTCCGAATCACCGAGACCACGGTGAAAGTAAGCACATGAAAAATTCGTGTTTCAGTGGTGCCGGTTTTTTCACGGGAGCGGGAATCGAACCCGAGACCTTTATGGTACGAGTCCGACGCGCTACCGCTAAGCCACCGTGGCTCTGTCAACCGCCTACTTGGGTTAAAAATGATTTAAATAATCGTTTTGCTTATGTTTTCATGTCTACATGACTCCCTTATATCCGCGGACCTCATATCCCCCGCCTACTTGGGTTTAAAAATTATTTAAATAATTGTTTTGTTTATTTTTTGCTTCCTCCTAGAGGAAGCTTTGTGATAGTAAAAAAAAAGTTTGTGAGATAATGTCTTAGGAATGTTGTATAGAAAATTTGGAATCGAAATACACCATTTTTAGAAAATGTCCGTATGGATGTGTGTGTGTGTGTGTGTGTGTGTGTGTGTGTGTATGTATGTCCGTATACTCTGATATCTCATGATCTACTCAACCGATTTTAACGAGAGAGTGATCATTTTTTCAGATTTTGCTTCAACAATTGGGGTCAATATTTTATTTTTGTCAAAATTGATTTTTTTGTTTTTTATCGCCATTTTTAAATTTTCAAAATTTTTATTTTCAATTTTTTTTATATTTAGAACAAATATTATTTATATACGATAAATTCTCTGTATGCAGAATAAAATTTTCTACAATTTAAAAAAAAAAAAAAAACCGGTTAGCTATATTACGTCATAAGTTATTCATGAAAACGTCATTTTTAGTAAATAGGTTATATTTCAAAATTAAAAAAGATATTAACATGAATATTTTTTTGGTTATAAAGAATACTGAGTACTATAACTTACTAAATTTTTAGGTTTTTTATTCATTATTTTTGGAGAAAAAAAATAATTTATAAAAAAAGTGTTTTTTTTTTGTCGTTCAATAACTAGAGTAAAATTGGCTTAATCAGTTTGAAATTTTTTTTAGTGGTACATTTTGTATCACAATCGATTGAGTTCTTTGGGCAAAAGGATTGATCCATAAATTTCGGAGATATTTGAGGTTAAAATTTTTTTCACTTTTTTTTTAATCGTAATTTCTCGAGAACGGCTTTATGTATTTGAATCGGGTGGGCGGCATTCGAAAGAGAATTTCAAGACCTATATTTTCTAAAAAAATTATTTGTCTAGCTATTACGGTTCTTTTGTTATTAATAAAAACGTAAACATTGAAAAATGAAAAAAATGAGTTTGGTATGTCCAACTATTGCGGGAGTAAAAATTGACTTAAGCGCTTCAAAATTCCTCGTAGAGGTGGATTTTGGATAGTTTTCGGTTGAGTTATTCGGGCAAAATGATTGGTTCTTAAATTTCAAAGATATTTAAAAAAATTTCAAGTTAATATTTTCCATAAAATTTTCCCAATTTTTTTTAAATGTATTGAGGATGGCTCTATGTATCTGAATGTGATGGGTAGCATTTGAAGGAGAATTAAAATATTAATATTTTCTAATACTTATAGCATTGACTCAGAGACTCAATTGCGGCGACACTTTTGGCCTTGCGGCCTTGTCCGTCAGCTCGTGTCCGGGGGCCTTTCTACATAAGTATGTGTGTTCTGTGTGTTCCGTGTGTTCCCGACAAAGACAGATAGGATCTGTTCCGTTTATGTAATACAGAGACAGACATAGAGAGAAGTTGTCTAGAACACTAGAACAGACAGAACACACATATGTAGAAAGGGCCCCGTGTGTGTTGTGTAGGTACGCGTATGCCCAAGCGCATGCGCTGCCGCTCGTTTGTCGTCGTAAAGGAATCGAGCCAATGAGGATCTCTATTGCACGACTGCAAAGTAGAAAACCCATCTCCAAAGCAGCATTACCTAGTGCAGAGAATATAGTTAGTTGTTTTTAAAGGGCGGCTTTGTACCAAAGTCTCAGTAAATCGTTCTCACTAATTTTAATTATCGTAACGGACGAAGAAATGGAGTGAGTATTTCCGCCGACGAAGAAGAGAATGAAAGTTGCTTGCCGACCGTCGGATGACGAGCTCTAGAAATTTGACGACGAGAAAATCGACAAGGTGATTATTGAGGATGAGGACAGCGATGAGGATAAATAAAGTAGAACCTTCTTATTTTTTTTATATAACTTGATAGGATTTAACTTAACAGAAATATGTTAAATGGGAAAAAGTTTTATGTCAATATTATCGACAACTTTTATATTTAAAATATTTGAGGAGTTATAAATAAAATAGGCGATTTTTGGCTATAACTTGATTGGATTTGATTTTACACGAAAATGTTAAATACAAAAGTTGTGGATAATATTAAAACAAAAAATTTTACTATTTAATATTCTCGTGTAAAATCAACTCCTGACGAGTTGTTAGACTTATAAAAACGATTTTAAGCCGTTTACATCGTATTTATGTCTTCATAACTCCCTTATATGCGTGGACCTCATATCCCCCGCCTACTTGGGTTTAAAAAAAATTTTATATTCTCGCGGTTTTGGGCTACTTCAGCGTTATCTAGCGGCGGCTTGATCTCGGCAGGTTCTGGCAACACTGGACGCAGCACCGCGCAGTGCTACAGTACGCCCTCAATTCCGATATCGATATTTGCGTAAAGAGTATCGATATCTGCTATTATTGGTGTTCCAAATATCGATAAAAATTTGCAATATATTCCCTATTAAATATCGATATCTGAAGTTATCGATATATATTGTGCATCACTAGTTTTCATTGCTTAAATTAGTTTGGTCTCAAAGTTACAATTTGTTCATGTGTGTACGATTGTAGTGGTATAGTACATTTCGACACGGGTGGGGAAGTCGATTATTTAGCTGGTGTGCACGAGCGAAGCGAGTGCGAAATAGTCACACCACCTAAATAATCGACTTACGCACTAGTTTCGAACGGTATTTTATACCACGAGCGCCGAAAAATCATACCAAAGTTGTGATTTTGAGGTTAGAGTGGTATAAAATAATATAATGTACGATACACGAGTCATAAGTCGTTCTTTATTGCACGGCGTTAAGAGCACTCGCTACACTCGGGCGCTTATACACGCCGTGCCGTAAAGTACAACTTATGCCACTAGTATCGTAATGTACTATTTTCTTTAAAAGGAAGGGAGCCCCTCTTGCATGAAAATTTAGTTAAGACCTCGCATGTGTGTTTCTCTCTACGTGTATTGGCAGTTAAAACAGTGCTTGTATTAATTTTCCCTCAGTGATAGACTGTTGATTAGTGCACTCAGCGCATCTAGCTCACCAGCCTATCACAGGTCGTATCGAAAACCTCAAGCACAATCCGGGAGCGAATAGTTTCGAATCTTCGTCGCCGAAAAATCCGGGATACACCTTTTTTGAAAGTGCTCCCGAAAAATTCGGACTGACGGGGATTCGAACCCACGTCCCTAAGCGACGTTTGTTTCCGAAGACAAGCGCCTTACCAACTGGGCCAAACGCCACTCCGGTTAATACGACGCGACGTGATTCGCACTGGCGCCATCTCTGGACGCCTCCGCAAATTGCTACCATTTGTAAACGTTGCATAAAAATAAACAGCTATCGATGAAAACATCACTAATCTCATGCTATTATGTTATATGAATGAATAGATAGTTTCTATGCTTGATTTAGTTGTGCTCAGCTATTGCGTGCTGAAGTTGCCTCTTCTTTGCTAGAGTCTCATTTTCGAAAGTGCGGCGTTTTCCGAGTTCCGTTTTCTCGATCGCGAGTTTTTCGTCCAAGCCCAAGTGAAATATTCAATTTTCAAAACTGCATTAAATAAGTATTATTGCATGAAATGCTATCAGGTAAAGGTGGTTATAGCCTCCAAATTGAATAAACTATACCATACTAACACACTATAACATACTAACATAAAAGCCGTAAAATGTGGATGAAGAGGTGTTTTCCTCAAGGGGTCTAAAAGTACGGAGAGAGTAAGAGATGTGACGAGATTTAGTGATGAGATACAAATAGGTTAGATAAATCTACGGAGGGCTGTTGCCCTCCAGGTTATGAGTGATTTTATAAGTAACAAGGCAGTCGTAATAATGGTGTAAACTATTGATTGTGGGGATACTAAAATCTGATCTCAAAGGTGTATATTCGTGATCAAAACGATTCATAGGCCTGTTATTTTTAAATGCTAAATAACGGAGAAATTTGTGTTGACACGATTCCAATTTATTTATAGATAATTGAGTGAATGGAGACCAAATATTAGAACAGTAAATTAGGTTAGGTAAAACTAACGACTTATAGAGGTGAATGATAGATTCTATGTTTGAAAAATCAGAAGTAGAGCGTTTTATAAAGCCAATGAGTCTAGAAGATTTGGAGATGACGTAATCTATATGATTGACAAATGAAAGTGAAGAATCAAAATAGACACCAAGATCTCTAATGACACTTATACGTTCAAGACTCCGATTATTAATAAGGTAATTAAACGAGAAACTAGATACTGAAGTGTGAAACGATATAATATTACACTTATGAAAATTTAAAGTAAAACCATTCTCTATAGACCAATTGTTTAGTGATGAGACGTCCGATTGCAATCGCAATGCATCTTCGTGAGAACGAACTATAGAAAATAGTTTAACGTCATCAGCAAATAATAAAACACGAGAAAATGACACACAGGAGACTAAATCATTAACATATAAACAAAAAAGTAAAGGTCCTAAGTGGGAACCTTGCGGTACGCCGGGTAGAACAGGGATAGTTTGAGAAATATGATTGTTGATACGAATAGCTTGCGTACGACCACTTAGGTAGGATGATAGTAGTGAATAAAGAGTACCACGCATACCAAAATTCCATAGTTTAGATAAAAGGCGCTTATGATTCACAGTGTCAAAGGCTTTAGAAATATCGGCATATATAGTATCAACTTGGCAGTGGTTGACTAGTGCTTCAGATAAAAAATCATTAAACAACAGAAGTTAGTGAACGTGGAACGGCCTTTAATAAATCCATGCTGCTGATCAACTAATTTACAAATCAGATGATCTGAGAGTTCATTGGTGATAAGGGCGTCTAAAATTTTAGGAAGGCAGCTAACAATAGAAATCGGACGGTAACTTTGAACATTATGCTTATGACCGCTTTTGTAAACCGGGAGGATGTAAGATAGTTTCCAGGTACTTGGAAAGTACCCAGTAGATAGGATGGAATTAAATATGTGCAAAATAAATAAAGTACGCAGGAATGCTGTCAGGGCCAGTCGTGGTACAATCTTTTAAATTACTTATAATTACTCGTAATTTCTCTGGTGTCGCTTGAAAGTAAGGGATAGATCCTTCATCGTTATTGAGTGGAACACAACTGATAGTATCGGATCTGTATACTGAGCCAAAGTAATTAGAGAAAATATTTGATATAGCAGAGTCATCTTGTGCAGTGATATTGTTGAAAAACATGTGAGAGGGAATCACTGTATCGTTATTGAGGTTCTTAATATATGCCCAAAAAGATCGGATGTTGAATTTCAGTCTTGACTCTACTTGATTGATGTAGGCGCGATATTTAGAACGGGAAAGCCGGATACAAGAAGCCCTAATTCTTTTGAATTCAATAAAATGATCGATATTACCAGTTGTTTTCCATAAACAATGAGCACGCTTCTTATCAGAGATAGCATTGATAAGAACATTATCATACCAAACAGGATAGGTATTGAGATGCTGTTTGGACCATGGAACATGATTATCAATAACTTTGGACAAATTACTGTACATATTAGAAATAGCAACGTCCACATCATTCTCAAGTAAAACAGCATCCCAATTTACATCATTTAGGCTATGTAAAATGGTAGGGTAGTCGGCGGATAAAAAATTTCGTTTAGATCGGTACTTAAAACTACATGGTTCACGATTTAAAGAAATCTCAAAAAAGTGAGAGAAGTGGTGAGAGTCAGTCGGTAAAATATTCTCCTAAAGGTCTAGTATTCAAGCGAATAGCCTTTACCAGGATGAGGTGGAAGATGCTGAATTAATTGAAGAGATGAGTACGCAGAGCAGATAGTATCAGCAGCTGCACGTTCCTTCGGGTCTATATAAGCTATCTGAGAGAAGCCAAGAGGGTTAGAACTCCATGTAATTTTAGGCAAATTGTAGTCACCGATGAGAATAAACTGATAATCTGGATATCTATTATGAAGTTCTTCAACATATTCAGTGTGCTCAGTGTACAGACTATCAGAGGAATTTGGTTGAAAATAAGAGACGCATAGTATATACTTAGATTCGGATACAGATATTCTAATAAATATTTGCTCCACGGACGATGGTGTAGGTAGAAAGGTGACACTGATGTAATTTTTTGCAGCAATAAGAACGCCACCACCTTGGGATAAACCAAGAGAGGATAGATCTCGATCACGTCTATAAATGTTATAATTCCTGAGGCCAAGTTCTTCGGATAAAAAGTCTGGTTGCAGCCAGATTTCAGTTAAAATCAGAATATCAGGAACCGATGAGAGTTGATGAAAATTTGATCTGAAGAGGGAAACTTTTTTGTGTCCATAAACAGAGTGAGCGTTCTGATAATAAATTAGCAACTTTTCTCTCACGCCTGAGTGTCGTTGACTCCGTTTTTTGGAAGTCTGCGGTGCATTTGAACGTCAACTATTGTAGGAGATTCATTTATGTAACGTACAGCTTTTAAATGATCTGGATTTTCTAAGTTATGCTTATTAACGGTCTCACGAAGATGCTTATGTTCTTTCCTCTGGGCTATAGTAAAATCCGATGGCACTTCAACTCCATTATCCAATAGTTTACGGTGTCGAATGATGACTATGTATGACTATGTTCTCAGACATGTATTCTAATTTCTTCATTCTTCTATACAAATTAAACACAAGAAAGTACTGAAATCAATTAATTGTAGTCAAGTACCGGCCATAAGAACTTTTCGTACCTCGCGTGTAAAATTACATTTTACGCCCACGTTGTAACTTCAAAATTATTCAGCCAGCGGGCATAAAGTACTACATAAAGCCCAAGAGGCCCAATAGCTCACACACTCCTACAAAACTTTATAGTACCTACGTTTTTTGCCCGTGTGGGCGAAAATTATTTTAATTATATAACTATAATGCCTTCTTTTTATTTCTAAAATTCATAAGAATTTTTTCAGGTATTTACGAAAAGTCAAAGCCTATATAAAAAAAATTACATAGTTACCAACACATCACTATTTTTCATTATTCTCCTCAATTTTGAACTTTCTATAATATTACGCATCTTGGAAGGGCAAGAGAGTCTAGAGCTGCTCTAGCAGGGGTGGTCCTCCGATCTCCCATACATACTTGGCGGGCCCGACGGTTTGCAGTTTACCAGTGGGCTACTTAAATGTAGAATACTAAATTTTTGCATAAAATTTATTAACAATATTTATACCTATAAATCCACTATAAATAATTACATTGGCTCTAATTTTTAATTGATACCGTTAAGTACAACATATCCGTACATGTGCAGAATCATGATTTATATTTGATTACCAAACATATTTTTCCTTGTGCCCGTCCTTTTTAAACGAGAATAAAATAAAAAATTCATATAAATTTATAGCCTGCTCAACAGTCCTTTACATTTTACTAACCGTTTTATAAGCAACATATTTTATATCCTTTTCCCCCGTGTAAATATCATATAAGATCTCATATGAGAATTTCAGACAGCGCATATCTCGTATGAGATCTTATATGTGATGTCATATGCAATTTTATATATTATGGGATCTCATATGAGTACTCATATAATATTTTCACGCGGGTGTGTACTTTCTATTTAAAAGCAGAGTGATAAATTCATAGATCAGTAGTTAATATGTAGAAGCAACTCATTTATATTTTATCTGATCTTTAAACATATGAATATTTATATGAAAATGACCATGCCTTACACCTTGAACTGCAAACCGTCGCACAGTGGGCGGAAACGTCAAAAAAATGGTCAAAATATCGGCTTCATGCGAATTTTGCATGAAAACTATTAATGACAGCAGATTTGGACTGCTTTTATAGCACTTATTCAGAGGCCCTTTCCGCCAAATATCTGTATAATGATTATTAACATGAAATCGTTGCAGTTTTAGAGCATTATCACGAAAATTCGATTTACCCGTTCAGTTGACGTATATTAGAAAATCACCCATGAGGTTTTCATACATATACATATGGATTTACAAGTTTTGCTAACTACTCATCTAAAAAAATGGTATTACTTTTGTAAATTTAATATATTTAAATAATTTTTTTAACAAATTATGGCAAAATCTAACTTTTGAAGATAATGATCTTTGATTTAACTTTTTTTGTGAAAAATTACCAAAGTTATACGTTGTACGTCACTTAAATTATTATAAACAATCATTAAATGTTATAGTTGTATAATATGGGTATAATATGGGGTAGTAAAATATGAAACGGGCCAAATTCATATGCAGTTGCTCAAGCTTATTTATTCAAGAAGTTATTTAAATATTTCTCCAAATATTGTTCTCTGCTATAATTAACAAGCAGCGTCGGTAAATTAAACGTGTCAATATATGTGTAGTTTTCGTCTAAATTTGAAATGCGCGAACGCCTCTTGTACGAGCGGCAAAATAAATTAGCCAGCGTCAAGTCTGAGTGAGTTATGGAAGAAAATACGAGTGGCAAGGTAGAGAGAAGAAAACGGAATAGTTAAGACTATTCTGTATTCCACGACGTCGCCTCCTTCTCCTTCTTTTTCGCAGACAGGGGGCCATATGCATGCGACGATGTCACGAGCTTACGTTCAATTGCTTTTTAAATATGATGGCTTTTGTTAGCTTGTTTGGTAAACGATAGGCGTTTGTCTTCATTTTCAAAAGATACACATTATATTACAGTTGTTTTACCAATAACTATTATTTGAGGTGCTATTCAGAATAAGGGCGTTTCTCTTATGGGTTATCGATAAGATAATTAAATACCACCCTTATTCCAAATAGCTCCTCATTTGTTTGTATACAATAAAAAGTGAATGTAGAAATTATGACCTTAAATTTTTATTTGGTTTCATGTCCTCAATATTCTTTAAACAAAATTATAGACGCAAATAAAAAAAACATATTATGTATTAATAATGTTCTTGCTATGAGATTTTTTTTAATGTGAATAAAATTCCCGGTTCTCTCATAATATATTTAAGAGTTTTTATTTTTTTTTATTTTTTTAATGAGAAAGTAATACGATTTTATAAGAGAAATCATGATTTACAATCTCGCACACCATGTCATTTTATTTGAAAGTTGATATTTTTAATTCATAAAATCTATGTGTAAAACTTTTTTATTATAATGTAAAATAAACATAAATATCATGAGACATAATAAAATGATTTTTCAAATGATACAGTTATTATTCTTACTAGGAGAGGCCGCGAACTCCGGATCACGGATTCGGCTCAAACTTTGCGATATGTTTTTGGATGTAGATATATAAAGAAAGCTGCATTATTAGATCTAACGCTCAAAAAACTGAAGTTTTGCACCTTTTTAGCTTTATTTTGAAAAAAGGCTTGTAAAAAACCTCTTCTTGAAACGGTAACCATTTAACTCCGGGGAATCTGAAATATAATTTCAAAAATAGAAAATAAAACTAGAGAAAATGAGCTTTCATTTGCTTTTTTAAGAATTAAAAAATGTTGATTCCTTCCAAAGTTATAAAAGTTTAAAATAGAGCATAGAAAATGCACTGTTTAATCCCTAAAATTAAACTGTTCAACTGCCGGCATATTTTGATACACTTTCGATGCTCAATTTTAAACTTACATAACTTTTGAAGGAATCAACATTTTTTAATTCTTAAAAAAGCAAATGAAAGCTCATTTTTTCTAGTTTTATTTTCTATTTTTGAAATTATATTTAAGACTCCCCAGAGTTAAATGGTTACCATTTCAAGAAGAGGTTTTTTTCAAGCCTTTTTTCAAAATAAAGCTAAAAAGGCCCAGAACTTCAGTTTTTTTAAGCGTTAGGGTCTAATATTGAAGCTTTCTTTATATTTCTACATCCAAAAACATATCGCAAAGTTTGAGCCGAATCCGTGATCCGGAGTTCGCGGCCTCTCCTAGTTGTGTGTTGTTTTTTACGTATTCTACAAACAGCCAAAAAGCCCGAAACCGCGTAATATATTCTCTAACATCCTGTAAATCTTCATGTTCTTAAATATTCACATTCTTACTGAACATTGAACGATAATCAACCCTAGTGCCAAGCAAATAGCATTCAGTGTCCTCCCTCTTAAAATATTCATCCTCTTTTTTATCACGAATTTTTAAAAATTCACAGATTCACAGCCACCTGCGCTCCTTTGACGTCTCACGGTTTTAAAAAATTCATGAAAGAGTCAATGCTTGTGTCTTGCTCTTATTTCTTCTCCTCTCTCTCTCTCTCTCTCTCTCTCTCTCTCTTTCTCTCTCTCTCTCTCTCTCTCTCTCTCTCTCTCTCTCTCTCTCTCAATGTTCCACTGAACCTAAATAATCGACAAGCTGATTAATCGGCTACTTGGAATGCAGACTGCACACACACGGGCGGACGAAACAAATTGACGCGAGGCGCATCAATCTCGGAGGATAGAAAGCCTAAGCCTGAGAAATGCAGCTCTAGATAAAGGCTACGATTATTTGGCTGCATCAAGAGAGAGAGAGAGAGAGAGAGAGAGAGAGAGAGAGAGAGAGAGAGAGAGAGAGAGAGAGAGAGAGAGAGAGAGAGAGAGAGAGAGAGAGAGAGAGAGAGAGAGAGAGAGAGAGAGAGAGAGAGAGAGAGAGAGAGAGAGAGAGAGAGAGAGAGAGAGAGAGAGAGAGAGAGAGAGAGAGAGAGAGAGAGAGAGAGAGAGAGAGAGAGAGAGAGAGAGAGAGAGAGAGAGAGAGAGAGAGAGAGAGAGAGAGAGAGATTTCTGGCTATTGATGAAACGATTTCCGCTCATATTCTCTATTTCATGGAGACAACCTTAAAAAGTGTGTACTAAATTTTCCCTGTAATCTCATCATGTATTTAAAGCGAAATATTAAATAAAAATAACTAACCAACACGTAAACACGAATTATTGGTATTTAATTCGTTTATTGTACTGTTTCAGGGGATACAAACGAAAACAATGATTTTTCCGTTTCATTCTGTCTCTCTCACTCCTCGAGAAAATAGCGAGCTTCTTATTAGCTATTTCCTAACTAAAAAAACTGGCCAACTTTAATATCTTTTAAATACTCATAAATAAGCTAATGTAAATTTGTGAAAAAACTTATTCTATTATTCTGTCCATTAAATGGCGAATATGATCGAAAAAATCGTTTCACCGATGGATAGAAATGGCCAAGAAAAGTGTCTAGTTTTTAACGATTATTGAGGAAACTAACTATTTATTAGGTAAATAATGGAATCGATTTCCACCAGGGCTCTATGTTCTTTTTTTATTAAAACATGCTAAGAATAATTTTATAAGCCATATAATTCCTTATAAACCCAAAATCTTTTTCTTTTAATTCGCATTTTTAATAATTGATATAATACTGTAGTGCATTTACCTTTAATTTATACTTATTATACGTAATTTATACTACAGTATTACATAAAAAAACCGCTGCCAATTCATTGGCCCGTAGCTTCCTCAACCGTAATTTGTTGATTCCTTTAATTAATTTTTAATAACAAAATTTATAATTTTTTAAAAAATTTATTGCATAATTATAATTAAATTCATTTATGAATATTAAAAATTGTTAATTTTTAAATTTATTTATTTATTTATTATTTATTTATATCAAATTTATATAAATTTTGAGCTGATAAATAAAGTTATCATTTGAAATAGAAGTAAAATATCTATATTTTATAATAAAACAAATAGCTATCACGGTTGTTTTGTTATTAACAAATACGTTTTTTTTTTATATTTCATAACATCATTGGAGTTATGAGTTTAAAAAAAAACACGTTTTTGTTTTTGATAATAACTAAAGAACCGTGATAGATAGAAAATTAATTTTTTTTAGAAAATATAGGTATTTTAATTCTCTTTCGAATGCCACTCACCCCATTCAGATACATAGAGCCGTTCTCGAGAAATTACGATTTTTAAAAAATGTCAAAAAATGTTTAACCTCAAATATCTCTGAAATTTATAGACCAATCATTTTGCCCAAAGAACTTGACCGAGAACTATAAAAAATCTACCTCTAAAAGGAATTTTGAAGCCATTAAGTCAATTTTACTCTTGTAATCGTTGGACATACAAAACTGATTTTTTTCATTTTTCAATTTTTTACTCAAAATCTAGCCCACAGAATGTATTCAAATTTTAACAGTTTATAGCTATTTATATTCTGTATTATCATGATTTTTCTCAAAAAAATTGACCGTTAAGTTTAGAAGTTATAAGCTTCTAAAAAAAAACACGTTTTTGGTAATAACAAAAGAACCGTGATAGATAGAAACTTTTTTTTTTTAGAAAATATAGGTATTTTAATTCTCTTTCGACCGCTACGCATCAGATTCGAATAACTCGATCCTATCATTAAAAAAAAATCAAAAAACAGTTTTGAGAAAATCGAAAATTTGAAAAAAAAAAAAAACAAAAACGCATCGCCCTAATAAAAAAACGGATTTTTGACCCGCCATCACGCAAAAAAACAAAAAAAATGAGACCTGTCCGGTCAAAATCGACCGAGTGGAAACTAAGATCCAGGCGCGCACACACACACACACACACACACACACACACACACACACACACACACACACACACACACACACACACACACACACACACACACACACACACACACACACACACACACACATCCATACAGACATTTTTCAAAAATCATGTATTTTGATTCCTAATACCTCGGAACACAATTATAACATGTTTTTACAACAACTCAAAAATTTACTATCACAAAGCTTCCTCTAGGAGGAAGCAATAAAATCTAAACATAATATTGACATAACTCATTCTAACGAATCTGGTTATTTTCCATCCAATTCTCGAAACTTTCTTTATTGTTAAGATTAAAAATGTGCTTGTTTTGAATTTTACCGCTCAGTTCAACAACCAATCATATGTTTAAAATGCTTCACTACTTCCGGCTATCACTTTTTTAAGAGAGGAAGTGAAATAATAAATGATACAAATGCGCATTTTTTCCTGTCATTGTTATCATCGACTTCTAGGATATGTTTTAAATATTATAACTTGTTAACGTATGATCTGTCATACCTACTCTCTAAAAATGAACATGTGAAAATTAAAGGTTGTTGCTCTTTCTAGCTGCTCACGTTCAAATATTATGTTTACTAGAAGGTGCAGTTGAAAAAAATTTTTCCTTAAACACCGTAGAACCTTTTGAGCAATTTTATTAATAAAATACCGACGTTTCGAGAGTGTAATTTACTCCTCTTCTCAAGGCTAAGAAGCAAGAACATACAAAAAATTTAAAGTATTTGTTACGGAATGATTATCACAAATTATTAAAACTGTATATTGTATAAATGAGTTTAATATGATGTATAAAAAAGAATAGAAAAAAGACAAATGAAATGCGTTGCGTAGAGTCAGATTTTTATGTTGATTGAAGTTCAGTTGCTGATTCGCGATGACAAGAAAATCAAGTCACAGAATAGAATAAAATTGTTCGTCAAAATTACGTTTGTAATTTTTGTTATTTCTCCTGCCGTATTTCCGTTTTGTGCGGAACAGTATTCAAACATAACAGAAATTACAATTTGGACGTTTTCAAATATAACAAAACTAAGTATTTCTTACCATTCTAAATTATAACAACTTTTACAGTATATTGCGCTGGCGTTACATGTCAAAACCATTTTCGCTAAACAGGGGTGATATTTTTTTAGATCACCACCACTTGTAATATAGTACCTGGACGGATAATTAAAGTTTTAGGACAAAACAAAACCGCTGCCAATTTATTGGCCCGTTGCTTCCTCAAACTTAATTTTGTGATTCCTTTAATTAATTTTTAATAACAAAATTTATAATTTTTGCAAAAAATTATGCCATAATTATAATTTAATTTATTTTGAAGATTAAAATGTATTAATTTTCAAATTTATTCATTCATTTATTTATTTATATCCACCGACAAAAATGTTCCAGGTTTAACATTATATATATATATATATATATATATATATATATATATATATATATATATATATATATATATATATATATATATATATATATATATATATATATATATATATATATATATATATATATATATATATACTTGTATAACGTTAGTTCCCAGGACCCCATGTTACTGTATACCTATACGTGACTAAAGAAATAATGTCTCTTATGGGGGCCGATGTCCTCAAAACTGACGTTAAACATATGTAGATTCAGGGACTGTCCCCAAAACTAACAAATGTCCCCGAAACCAACGTTAAACATCTGGAATGTCCTGGAAACTAACATCTAACATAAAACATAAATATATATATATATATATTCTCGAAGCGCGCGGTGAGTGCTGTGATTTTATCGAAACTACACCACTTTTGTTTTTGTGACCTAGCAACCCATTACACCCACCAATCAAACCACTAATAAATTGACATCATAACTAATCCATCATTTTTTGAAGATAGGAGATAGGATTAATGATTTATAAGCTTTTTTGAAAAAAAAACACGTTTTTGTTTTTGTTCATAACAAAAGAACTGTGATAGCTAGACATAAATTTTTTTTTCAAAATATAGATATTTTAATTCTCTTTCGAATGCTACCAATCCGATCCAGATACATAGAGCCGTTCTCGAGAAATTACGATTTGAAAAAAGGTTAAAAAGACTTTAACCTCAAATATCTCTGAAATTTCTAGACCAATCATTTTGCCCAAAGAACTCGACCGAGAACTATCCAAAATCTACCTCTACAAGGAATTTTAAAGCGATTAAGTCAATTTTACTTCCGTAATCGTTGGACATAGAAAACTCGTTTTTTTCATTTTTCAATTTTTTTCTGAAAAACTAACCAAAAGAATGGATTCAAATTTTTAGAACTTATAGCTATTTATATTCTGCATTATCGCGATTTTTCTCAAAAATTTGACCGTTTAGTTTCGGAGTTATAAGCTTTTTTAAAAAAAAACACGTTTTTGTCAATAACAAGAGAATCGGGATAGCTAGAGTAATTTTTTATTGGAAATTATAGGTTTTTTACGCTCTTTCGAATGCTACCCATCAGATTTAAATATCTCAATTCTATCATTTAAAAAAAGCCAAAAACAATTTTGAGAAAATCGAAAATTCGAAATAAAACATGAACGAATCGGCCCAATCAAAAAACGGATTTTTGACCCGCTATCACATAAACAAAACAAAAAGAATGAGACCTGTCCGGTTAAAATCGATCGAGTAGAAGCTGAGATCCAGGCGTAAACACACACACACACACACACACACACACACACACACACACACACACACACACACACACACACACACACACACACACACACACACACACACATATATGCAAGGTATCAAAAGGCAGCTTTTCCCTAGATGTTACGTACTCACTATCAGGATGGACAATAGGAGAGTCGGGCACCTGAGGGGTTATTTATACGGAAGAAAAAGGTAGTGGGGATCGGAAATTCACATAGGGGGAGAAACGTATCATAGCCGCGCCAACAATGAGCAACTATTTTCTACTCCGCAATCGACGTGAATTCGTGGCATTATTTGGTTTATTACAAGTGTTGGTTAATCTATTTACAATATCGACTTTAGTTTTATAACAATTTTTTAGTTTAATGGTATCTAACTGTCTATTCATATTATGATGAGTAATATAAATATTTAACATCTCGGAAAACAATCTTTTATTCTTATAATTTTCGCAATCCATAATTTTAACGTTATCAAAATTAATTTTATATTTATATAAATTTGCATGTTCGGCTAACGCCGACGTGGTGTCAAAATTCTTGACGCTACGCTTATGCTCATTGATGCGTACTCGTAATTGTCTGCCCGTCTTGTCCAATGTATGACATTTTACAATCAGCACAATTAACATAATAAACAACACCACTTTTATCTAACTTATCCACATTATCTTTGCCTAATTTAATATATTTGGTAAGTTTGTTGATTGGTTTTTGTCCTATCACTCTATAACTATTGCGTGAGAGGATCGATTTTAATTTGTAACTGAGATCTTTAATGTATGGTATTACGACAAGTGATTTTCTATTGTTATCCGCGATGTTAGTATCATTTGTGCCAGCTTGTGATTTCTTGTTAAATGATAACCTACGTTGGATGCCCTCATTGATAAATTTCAACGGATAACCATTCTCACTAAGCAGTTCTTTTACAATGTTTAAATTTTGTTCATGAAATTGACTGTGCGATAGATTAACAGCTTTCATGATAATATGAATAGACAGTTGGATACCATTAAACTAAAAAATTGTTATAAAACTACAGTCGATATTGTAAGTGGATTAACCAACACTTGTATTAAACCGAATAATGCCGCGAATTCACGTCGATTGCGGAGTAGAAAATAGTTGCTCATTGGTTGGCGCGGCTATGATACGTTTCTCCTCCTATATGAATTTCCCATCCCCACTACCTTTTTCTTCCGTATAAATAACCCCTGAGGTGCCCGACTCTCCTATTGTCCATCCTGATAGTGAGTACGTAACATCCAGGGAAAAGCTGCCATTTGATACCTTGCATATAAGATGACCATAGTACCGTTTTACAATATGTGAGTTTGTTTTTTTCATTATCGGTTCATAGGTATTTCTGTTTTTTTTTTGTCCTAAAACTTTAATTATCCGTCCAGGTACTATATTACAAGTGGTGGTGATCTAAAAAAATATCACCCCTGTTTAGCGAAAATGGTTTTGACATGTAACGCCCGCGCAAGGGCTATACTGTAAAAATTGTTATAATTTAGAATGGTAAGAAATATTTAGTTTTGTTATATTTGAAAACGTCCAAATTGTAATTTCTGTTATGTTTTAAGGGGACGCCGGAGTCAATGTATTTTAAATGGAGGGCGGCGCTGTATTCAGTAAAACGCGTTTTTATTATATAAATTAAAAAATTCTTATCTTTTTGGATTTTGGAGACTTAAGCGCGCTTTGGATATTAATGTTTAGTTATTTCTCAAAATCGCAACTTAAACAATCAATTAATTGCTGAGAAAATCTTGAAAAACTTGCGCGGGTAACATAACCTATAAATTACGAAATTGAAAGATCATAGATTTTTTGAATTTCAAGACTTGAGCGCGCTTTGCATATAAATTTTAAGTACTCTTCAAAAATTTCAGTCCAATCGGTTAATTATTGGAAGAGAAAACTTTGAAAAACTAACTGACGGGACTTCGGCCTCCCCTTAATACTTTAAATTTTTTGTATGTTCTTGCTTCTTAGCCTTGAGAAGGGGAGTAAATTACACTCCCGAAACGTCGGTATTTTATTAATAAAATTGCTCAAAAGGATCTACATGTTTAAGGAAAATTTTTTTTCAACTGCACCTTCCAGTAAACATAAGAATATGTGAAAAGTCGTTCACTGGTGCGAATAAATGAAAAAATTGAATAATTCTTTAATGAACATTCACTTATTACGCAGTTGAAATTTGATTTCACTGCATCAATAAGTGAGTATTAACTAAAGAATTAGTCAATTTTTTCACTTATTCGCACCAGTGAACGACTTTTCAGATATTCATTTTTAGAGAGTAAATAAGTTATTATTGCTAAGCGCTTGTTGCACATGAATCGGCTTAAAATTTCGGGCAGCTGGATACATACACTCATTTTTATTATTCCTTTTTTACTTAATGTAAAATTTAAAATGGAGAATGTCGTTTATTCACAGCTTTTCTTCTTACATTTGAGATTGTTTTCGTTCATTTCAAAAGTACAAAGAGAAAGTACAAGGTATACAATTGGAAATTGATATATAAACATATTTTCCGAATCTTGTATAAACTACATTCGATATCTACTGTTAGTTTTCAAATTATCTTTAACATGCAAACAATGTACGATTGACGTAAACAAGGATTTTGGGCTTTGCTCACCTCTTTATATTTCTCCGACTACCTTGGACTTTCTTTATCCTGCTACAAGTACTCCAAGTGTACTGAAATTCGAATGCAACAAGAGGTTGCGGATCCTGTGCCCATACAGCAGCTCATCTGGCAACTTCTCTAAAAACGTCATTCAAGAACTTCACTGTGTAGAAGGAAAGACGAGTGAAATAGCACACGAAGAGAATTTTAGGAAAGAAGAACTCCTAGGTAGTTCGTCCGTGATACGAAACGCACCATTTGATTTGTACTATAGGTTAGGGTCGCAGCTGCACTAGTGTAGTATTCGCGCGAAGCTAAAGTGGCGCTACCGCAGTCCGAAAAAAATAGTGCAATGGCTTCCCTGCTTTTCGTGCAACGCTAGACCGAGTTTAGTATAACATAACTCCATTTTAGTATAACATTTGCACTGCCGCTCCCCCAAAACTTAGTGCGGCAGCGGTCCTATTTTATCATAGCTGCAACTTCAACATTGTAGGATAGCTACTACACTACCACTAAGATGTCTCCTCTCCTAAAATTCTCTCCGTGCAGGAAGAATCGCAACTATTCAAAGTTTGATATGCCATACGATAGTCTGTAAGATTAGGAAGACGGTGAGTAGGGTCTGTGAGGTCGGCTTTGATGTTGGACCGAAAGAATTTTTACGAAAAATCAATCTTTGCTTTGTTTGAAAGGTAATTAATAAAAATTTCAGTGAATCATTCATAATGGGATTAGTTTCCCGTAGTACTGTAGTCACGGCAATCGAAGGTGCGTAAACCAAGGATTAATGAGGCAACTTTAACATCGGTAATGTCTTTGCAACCGTTCCAATAAGTGCGGCATTCAAAATCATAGAACAATACACGACGTTTCTGAATCTTTTCCACATTGACAAGGCTACAGTGAAAACGGAAAAATACCTGTTGCATTGTTTTTTTTTTTTATTTTATTTTGAAACTGATGGAAGAACAGGATCGACGAGCATACATTAAATTTATAAACGTCAAGTTTTTATCAAAAGGTCGTGTCATAGTGACATCCTATGGATTTTATATGGCCGGGGAGATAACATTATGTTCTACGTGAGCGTACTGACGATGGGGAAGCATCGGGAAGCATGGGGAAGCATAAATAATGGTAATTGGGAGAATCGAGAAATTCGTACTCCAAATCACGACGTAAACCACGTCAGACTTGAACGCATGGACTGGAACTCTCGGCACACTGATGCTAGTTGACAGCAATACAATACAGAGTTATACGTAAAGTATTATTTTGTTAAACGTATTTCGTGCCCGGTATTTTAAATATCGAATTCACAAAGTTACATCAGAATTTAGTATTGTAAGAACTATTCCAGTGTTAAAAGTTATTTTTGTCTTCTTGTCTCGTTTCTACAGTTGACGTAATATTTTTTATATAATTTCTACTTCTTTAAATATTTAGAAATAAATCAATGTGTCTCCGGGTTGATAAGACCTCTTGGTGTCTGAGTATGATTCAAATGAAATGATTTATTTTTGGCTCACAAGGAGAGTACATACCCTCTATAGTGTAGGAGCAACAGAGAGTTTTCGTAGCCGATCGAGTGCCATGGCTCCACCAGTTTTCTTTCTGTATTTTGATCCCCTAAATATAAATTTTGAGTGTGGAATGTCGTAGGATGATCAAGTAATTAGTTATAAACAATTTTTATAAACAATTAAGGAATGTTCATTTTAGCGATCCAAAAAGAAAATATAAAAACGAAAACGAACAAAAAAGATTATAAAAATAGACAGTAAAAGCTAAAATGTAAGCTCCGATTCGTTTAAAAATATTAATCTTTCAGGAAATTATAAGCAGTCAAACATACGGTAAGAAACATGTTTCATATTTTTCTGAAGAAACATGTGGTCAATATCAAAACTGGAATGGACGTGAACCATCCACCGATTATACTATCTACAAAAAAAATCTAACTTTGTAGTATACCTTCTATAAGTAGTAGAAGAAACAGTTTAGCTTCACGGAAATTGTCAATAACAAGTTTCATCTGCAAACACTTAAATATGAATTTACAATTAAGGATATTTGTTGCAACAAGGGAGGCGTCGGAAGACCCTTGCTAAAAGACATTCTAAGACATCTTGCATTAATGGCGATTGATATTACGTTGGATACGAGTGAAGCGATGGAGGGTTCCTGAAAACAATTGGTATTCGCTATAATAGAATAGCCGCGAGGACTTTATGGGCGCATGATGTTATAGTACCAGTCAATCAGGATAAGTTCAGATTCTACCCATCCAGAAAAACGTTTAAGGATGTTATGGCTACATCGTCTCTGGAAAAAGTTAGTTTTTAGTGTTAGAACTACGATAAATGATCATATGGAATAGTTAACGATTTTTCCGTACAGCACGTCTATATGAAAATTAAATACGAATATTATAAGCTTTAAAAATCAGGAATCGAAGCAAAATTGACAAAGTTTCATTATTTTTTATTATCATGCAAAAAAGCATAGTATACAATATTTTAAAGATTTTGCTAAAGTAATGAAACTTTGTCAATTTTGCTTCGATTCCTGATTTTTAAAGCTTATAATATTCATACTTCATTTCCGTATAGACGTACGGGACGGAAAAATCGTTAACTATTCCATATAATTATTTATCGCAGTTCTAACGATAAAAACTAACTTTTGGCAAGGACGATATAGCCATAACATCCTTAAGACTGGAAGCCTTGATGAAGGCGTGAGCATGACAAAAGAAGGACCCTCACTAATCCTGAGGACGTTGACAAATATTAATCTAAATCTACAAGTAGGTTATTTTTAAAGCTTCATTAAAACTCAATTTCAAAATCATAATATCTATTATCTTTTTAGGTGACAACAAATATCTGGCAAAAGGTCACTTCATAGCAAATGCAGATAAATTATTCAAGAGTGAGCAAGACAGTACATACTTTTATGCAAAGATATTACAGTATCTATGTAGTCAAAAGCCAATGGTAAACTAGGTAATTGGTTCTTCGTAGAGGAACACATTCGCTACTGGCTTGAACAGGATGTTTGGGTTATAGGTATAGGGGCCTTAAAACTCAAAGGAAAAAAAAATCGTATAATAAGAAAGAAATTAACGGCGTAGTCATACGCAAGATCCCCGTCTCAAAGATAATTTTTAAATGTATTGTTGACAAAGTAAAACAGGAATCTCTCTGCTTCCTCGTAGTAAATAAATTACTCTATGACAAAACGACAAGTAGAAATGAGTAAAACGTCGGCTTAGTGGAAAAAGCGGACACGTCCATTTTTCGTTGAAAAAGCGGACACTTCGATTTTAATTTGAAAAAACGGACATCTCGCGCCGGAGTCGAAATTATTATTATTTGCGTTGAGATGCACTGCCACTGGAAAATCTGATTCTCTGTACTTTATTTATGTATTTTCTGGTAACGTAGCGATACATTTATTTGCAAAAAACGCCTGTCCCGCCCTTCATATGTGGAAAAACTGTCATCAGAATTTTGTTTGGCTGTTTGTACGTAAATGAGATAACTGAAACTAGTAAAATTTTCCTCTAACGAGAGTTTCTCACCAAAAAAGTGAGATCATGTGATGATGATTTTTCAGTACCAGTGGATCTCAACTCAAATAATAATAATTTCGTCTCTTTCAAATTAAAATCGAGGTCTCCGCTTTTCCAACGAAATATCGATGTGTCCACTTTTTCCACTAAACCGACGAAAAGAGAATATATTTATTTATTTGGTATGCCCAAAGTATAGTCTCTGTGATAAACTTAACAAACATTATGACAAAGGTGATCGTGGATACTTTTACTACTGTAAACTTAATGATTTTTATCATTTACGTACACTGACAGAAAAATCCGGGGAAAAATTCCTATGTTGCTCTTGGAAGTTGCCCACAACTGCTTAAAATCGAAAAATTTACTATCTTTTATATGAAAAAGTCCAATGTCACAAGTAAAACTTCCTATGCCAGCATAGTAAAAATTAACACGTGGCTAATGGAACTTTATCTTTTGTACATTTTCCCAGGCTAGCATGGTAAAAATTGAGAGAGTTTTAGAATAAGAATTCACACGTTCAATCGTAAACAGCCCGCGAGTGCACGAAAAGTTGACCTCTTCAATGTCAAAATAGGAAAGATTCAGACAGATACATGTCAACAAACTCAATCCACCTTGGCAACATCGAGACAAAACACAAACGCTAAACGCAACAACTGAATGTGCCGTTCTAATCCAATATACTTGTTTTTATTTATTTTTTTTTTATTTTTTATGATGAGACAATTTTTAAAATAATTGTTTATTTGTAATATTTTTAAGGAAGGTTGTGAAAAACTATTATATCGAAAATACAAATTCATTAATAAATAAATGAGCTTGTTTAATTTAAGGTATTGGTAATATTTATAAAATGTTAAACAATATTCTTAATATATAACATTTGTAATAAATTACGCTAAAATAGAGAATAGTATTATTCGAGTTAAAGCATAATTTGTTATAAAATTAGCGCGCATATCTTACGTTTGGGGATATACAAGTTCCAAAATTTTGTAGGACATATGTCTTTATAGGTAAGTGGTTAGCGCTCCCGACTACCGTGCCAAGGGTTCCAGGTTCGAGTCTCGATGTCGTCAAAAATTTTTAATTTATTTAATAAATTTTCTTTAATCATGTTTAATTCAAAAATAACTTCTGTATTGTCTAAATATAATAATTATGTGTCTGATACTCGCTCCTCCCCCACTCCTAAAAAAAAAGATGAAATAATTTTTTTCGCTCTTTAAAATCAGTTATAAAAAAATTCCTATGTTAGACTTGGAATTTTTCCTACGTGTATTGCAAATTCTGCTAAAAATCCGACATATGGTCGAGTTACGATTCCAACATGGTAATTTTTACACGACAACATAAGAATTTTTACCAGATTTTTTCTGTCAGTGTAGTGACGAATTAGGACTCAAAGGCGTTGAACAGTGTCTTGAGTACGGTACACTAACTTTATTGACCAAAGAAAAAATCCCAGATATTGTTGAGTAAATAATTTTTAATTAACAGAAGATCTTACATTAATATTTTTTTCTTGAAATATATTTTGTTTTAGTATTTCAAAAAGGTAAAATATCGTGCTCATAAAAATCAAATTACACGTTTTACTTTTTTCAATATCCTTGTTATAACCATTATAATTTTATAAGAGATTCTTTTTCTGAAAAGATCATTTTTAAAGCTTATATCACTTTATATTACTATATTTTATACTGCCGTAAAAATCTGAATAAACATTGATAAATGCTCCACTTTACACAAGTGTTTACGTGCTTGATTATTTGAATTTGACAGTCAAGAATAAAAGTAAAAAAAAGAAACCAGTTGTACAAATGGTACATAAGAAGTTACTTAAAACCAATATAATTTCTTACGTTACTTTTACTCAGTCGTCTTCTATAGGCGTTTTTTGGTGCATCAACTCCGCAGTTATTTATGATGACTAATAAAAATGTATGTTTTAAAGTAACGGTTGCTTTGTGTTTTATTATAAAGTTTCAAACTCTTTTAGCAGGTAAGTAGAATATGGATTTATAAAATGTACTTCAAACAATATATGATTATTAAAAATAGAATAAGTTTCTAATTAATTGAATTTATTTTAATATGCTTTTTTACATTTAGATCCATGTAAAATTAATGTAAGAAAAAATATAATTTCAACCTCGCCAATGGTACTAAAAGTATTAAGTGCAAAAGGATTTCTTGAGTTTTTGTACCCTTCATCTAATTGGGAAGGATCTTCTAGTAAGAAAGATTATGAGCACATTGTTATTGCAGAGAATGACAAAGTTCAATTTGTCTGTCCACCAAAAATGAATAAGCTAAGCACAGATGTGGAAGAACAAGGAACTATGGTAATAGGAGGAAAAGAGTTGGAAAGTAGCGTCATGCTAAAGCCATCTGAATGTATTGGCGATAATACTTTTAAGATCCTCATTCAAAGTGAAAAGAACGACAAATACAAAGAAGTAAAATTCGATGAAATCGCCTGCAGTTACGAGAAAAGAAAAAGTTACGACGGAATAATTAAACATATCAATGAGAAATGTTCTACGGTAAAAAAAGCTGTATAATACGTAACTTGTGCTATAAAGGAAAACATTTTTCGCATTTTCAAACAAAACTTTTGCTTTTAAAGGGTGAAATTTACAACATAGGTTTTGATTTACAAAGTCATGGATTTTTGAAAACCATTCAACTTTGCCATGATAAAAACACTGCAAATAACCTGTGGGCTCATGCTGTTCTTATTCCTGAGAACCAAAATCAATATAGATATGTAAGTCGTGATTCTAGTAGTTTTAAAAACGGAGGTTTATTTAACAATTTGAATACAGCAATAAAAGAAGCATTGGAACATTCTGTTCCAAAAGTATCATATATTGGCCCCTATTCAAAGGCAGCTGAAAAGAAAGCTGTGGAGCTTTTACTGGATGTCACTTCAGAAGAAGCTAGCCAGTACGTGGATGATTCAAGTAAGTTTAAATTACTTTCTACTTGAGAAAATACTTAATATTGTTGAAACACTTGTGTTAAAATTTATTTATTCGGTAATGGTTTTAGAAACAAGTGTCAAGTATTTAGCTAAAGGTCACTTGGTTGCGAACGGTGACAAATTTTATAAAAGTGAACAAGAAAGCACATATTTTTATGCGAACGTTTTACCTATGTGGCAAACTATCAACGCTAATCCAGGATACTGGTTCGTGGTGGAAGAGAAAGTTCGCCATATTGCATTAGAAACTGGCAACAATATAGATATTTGGGCAGGAGGTATTGGAGTACTGGAGCTAGAAGGCAAACCATTCTACCTAAATCCTGCAATGGAAATACGTAATCCTCATAATAAAAATAACACGCAGAAGAAAGGTGTAGATAAGATACCAGTACCCAAGGTACTATTCAAAATCGCGGTTGACAAAAAAATCAAAAAAGCTCTCGTTTTTCTTGTTGTAAATGATCCTAAAGCCAACGAAAAGACAGTGACAGATCCTAAAAACGGATACATCGTATGTAAGACTTACAACGTTTGCCGACAGAAATTATTAAGAAATAACAATAAAATTGAACATGGATATATGTACTGCTGCAGACTTAGCGATTTTTACAATAAGCATGGAGCTGCCCTTGGGCTAAGAAAAGAATTCGAAAAGTACAAGACATATAAAGAACTAAACTTGAACTGAATCTAGCGTAACAGTAGAAATACTATTTAAAAAAATATTTAATACGTAATTGACTTGTATATTATAGTTTATTGGAAAATATACTCTGTTGGTTGGGTTATAATTTGTTTATTTTGACTCCTTGTGCAATATTTTTTTTAAACTATATGTTCTGTAAATGAAAATAATTGTAAACTAATATCTTACTAAAAAGCCGTAAAAATTTTAAAAATAAAATTTTTATCGTAAAGAATATTTTTAATATAAAATTGAATGTAGGTAATGGTTAATAATTTTTCAGCTAAATGTAGTCTAATGGAAACATAGTTGTATGGTAATAGATGAACTTTTTAATAATTATTGATTATTGTTTACTGTTTATTTTTATAGTGACATTAACTGACCTTGAAACTATTATTATCATTACTTGAAATTATTGAAATTATCAGTCATTGAAATCGTTATCATTACTCTAATAAATTGGAACAATTATTTTAAAATAGAAGAAACTAAACGCATAGCAAATTTTTATTGGTTCATTATACGTATCACCGAGTCATGACATGTAAAATCTTCAAGTGAGAAAAATAATCAGTTTCTATATTTTATAACTATGATAACACAGGTGCAGAAATAACATGTGTGCAGAACTCGGAATGAGAAACATGTTTTCTTGATGCCCTGGTGGAAAGTACGTGGTTTCGCCATTGTTTTCGATGGCGAAAGAAGGACATTTAACCATTGATTCTGAGTTGGTAACTAGGCAACTGTAGACTTTATCAATAGATTGTTTTAGAGGTTTTGTCAACATATTCAAAGTCATTAACCTATATTTACAACAAAAACTATCACTTCTGATCATCAAGGTACACCCGATGGACATTGATTCTAGCAATGCATGTCCCGTTAGTTGCACTCACACATAACCGTTTGAATGTTCATATCATTTTCGAGGTATGTTAACGATTTAAATATTATGTGTGACAGTCACTAACGGGGTATGCATTGTCAGAATCAATGCGGCCCATCGGGTATACAAGTGATTTATATTGCTTTAATTTGTGAAATGGATAAAAGATTGTTCGTTAATAATGTCGCACTTTTTGTGAGAATTTCTTCTTGAGTGATCATTTATTTTTTCAGATACAAATAAAGTAGTTGACTTTGTTGCTGCAAATGGAGCAAAAGTACCGCATGTTTAATAATTGTACGTGTAACAATTGTAACAATTGCACGTAAAATAAAAATATTTTACATGATCTTCAGTAAAATTCACTTATTAAAATTATGCACGTGATGTTTTCGATGCCCGCCCCCCCGACCAGCAGCACTCGCTGCGCTCGTGTCGAAATGTCGGGGGCGGGCATCGAACTCAATGCTCTCGAGCCCGTCGGGTGCGTTATCATTGTCAGTGGCAAACGTACTTTCCACCGGACATCAAGAAAAATAGTATACGGTACACGAGACGAAACTTCAAGGCGCGCCACTGCGTGATATGGCGCCCTCGGCTTCGCCTCGGGCGCCAACTTCACGCAGTGGCGCAACTTCAACTTTCGTCACTTGTACTGTAATGTACTATTTTCTTACGTATTTTAATGTGCTGAATCCAAATCTGAAGTCAAAATAAGGCGGTTTCCCAGGGCTACTTTTTTAAATACCGGTTTATTATCAGAAAATTAGGGAAAGGCTCATTCCTAACGAGATTATCTCAATGCCTTTCCAAGGTTTCCAGGACTGCCTGATAATAAAACGGCATTTCAAGAAAACTGGCCTGGGAAACCCAGATTTTAACTTTAGATGCAGATTCAATACCTCAAAATGCGTACAAAATGCGTTTCTCATGCTGAATTCAGACATGTTTATTTTGTGGGCTTGTGCATAATTAATGCGTTTTCTTTGATTGTATTTTCAATAACAGTTTTATAAGGAATTTTTCTTTCTCGATTTAAGTATAAAAAACTTAATTATTGGGATTAAAAAGCAATGTAACTAATCGGTAAATTAAATTTGAAGAAACTAAGCTAATGTATTCGTAGTTTTTTTTTTTAGATAATATTGTATATTGTTTAAACTACATTTATCTTTTTTTTCAACTGATTTTGGCCTCAGAAGCCACTAGATGTAAGATCCCCTTAACAAATAGTAGTTACAGTGTAGTTACAAATCGTAAATTTTAATTATTTTTTATTTTGAATAAGCTTTGCTTTACGTAAAAATCTTATGTTATGTGAAACTAGCTCATTTACAAATTTTGCGACATTCAATGCCCTTGACATCGTGAGCCATTCAACTAATGTTACGCACTCTTTTATCTCGCCGCAAAATTAGGCGCTATTTGACTTCCGAACGCGTACACTCGTCGTCTTTATCGATCGGTCCTTTTGATGCCTTATCGGCGATCGCCTACTTTTTCTACGTTCTTTTTTGTTTTTTCTTTTTTCATTTCTTGGTTAGATATCGAGAAACGATGAGCAATACAGGATTTCGTTATTAGGCTCACAGTGATCTAGTGTCAAAATGAATGTAGGTTGTGCGATATAACTGATGCTATGGAGATGAAGCACGTTATTTAAGATACTCATTTATTATTACGCGTACCATTTGATTACGGCATTAATACGATGACTGAGATAAACCGTTTTTTACAATAATTGCATTTTATTCATTCATGAATTCTACAATTTTTTATAAATGTATTAATTTATTTAATCATTAAACTAGCTCAAGCGATTAACAATGTTATTTACTTAAAAGTACTTATTACTTATCTCGACTCCTTTGAATATTCTAGCCTTATTTTCGCTACGCTATCTAGTTAGTTTTTCAACACTTTGACAATAATCTCTCGTTACGAGTGCAGTAAATTGACGCGCTAAGAGCACAATATCCAATCATAATTTTCACAATCATTAAAAACTGAACCGTCCAGTCTATAATCATGTTACACACTTTGACGCGTCTATCAGCCCCGTTTTCGGAATCTACCTACAAGATTACAATCGTCCTCCTTTTATTTCCGGGCTGCTTCTCTATCTAAAAATCGAAAAATCAGCCGAAAATGAGTATTTCACAAGCGCCGTCCTAAACAGGTATCTCGTCAACGATAAGCCGAGTAGAATAAAAGGACGAGAAGGCCGACGATGCGGCAAGTCTTTTCCCGGACATTACCGAGTATCTTGCTCTCTTCTATCTTTCGGAGGCGACGCTGTCAACCCTCTAAGATGTACAAGATCCTGGGCATAACGGCTCTGTGCCTCACCAGCTGCTGCGTTCGTCCAGCTCGTAAGTGTGCATTCGTTGGCGCTTGAAATTTACCAATTTCCTAACAAAAATCAAAAAACCCTTCAGAGTCGATCTTCTGCTGGGTGAACGTGAACAGCGACCTGAACGAAAGGCAGCCGCTGCTGCTGCAGCCCAACTTGAACGAATTCTTCTATCCGGCCAAGAGCACCTCGAAGGACCTGAAACTCAACTTTTGCGAGAGCGTGCGCGTCGCCTGTCCCAACAACGAGACCCTGACGGTCTTCGGCTCGAACCTCGACACAACCGAAGCGACGCTCCGGTGCTACGGCTTCACCTTCTTCGACGTGGTGCGTAAAAATTGTCCTTGAAATCGTTTCTCCAGCTCCAAGAGCCGCGCAATAATGAAAGACGACGTGCCCGCAGGTCGGCACGCGCTACGCAGCCCCGTTCAAGCGCATCCGGTGTCTGAGCACGCCGTCCGCAGAGGCGGGAAACGCGACGTCCGGGGCGAGCTGTCCGAACGGCACGATCGCCCAGGTGGGCTTCCAACTGCAGCAGAGCTCGACGATCAACCTGCCGACGATCGACCAGATCTGCTACGACGAGAGCCTCGGCCGGACCTACTGGGCCCACCACAGGGTCACGCTCGCGGTGCGCAAGCGCCAGCGGGAAACCGGCCTCCCCGCCTACCGGGTTGGCCCGTTCTACACCGGCATCGCCATGGGCCCGAGCATCTTCACCAGAGACAGCCAGCGCATGAGGCTCCAGGGCCTGCTCGGCGACGCGAGCCTGGTCAACGCCCTCGTGCCCGCCGGAGGTACGTCCAGCTAGCTCTCGAAGGCGCACTCTGTGAGCGACATGACTAAATATGCGAGAGGTTTCAGGGAGCAACCACCTGGTGGAAGGCATGCTGGTGCCGCGCTCGGACATGTTCTACCGCTCGCAGCAGGATAGCACCTTCTTCTACATCAACTCGGTGCCCATGTGGAAGAGCATCCGCGACGGCAACTGGAAGCTCGTCGAGGCGATTGTGCGCAAGACCGCCGGCAAGGACAAGCAGCCCGCGAACCTCGACGTCTGGACGGGCGGCTACGGCCTCCTCGCCTACCAGAACTCGGACGGTGAGTGTGTGCATATAACGTGCTGTCCCCGAAGCGATCCTCCTTGTACTAATGGCACGATGGCTTCCAGGGAACGCGACGGAGATCAGCCTGACGACCAACAGCGACGGTGAAAGCGCGGTGCCGGTGCCGCGGTTCCTTTTCAAGTACGTCGTCGACAGGGTGCGCAACCGCGGCATCGTCTTCGTCACCCTGAACGATCCTTACGCCACGTCCGTCACGTCCGAGGAGATGCTGTGCGCGGCGCGATCCAGCTGCTCCAGCCTCTATCCCCAGTTCAAGCTCGTGCAGCAGGGATACACCTACTGCTGCGCCATCGATTACAGCAGCGAGTTCGTAACGATTGCGGCCGAGCTTGGCCTGCCGCTCTTCCCCACAGCTCAGCCCTTGATTTAGCCGCATTGCTTTCCTCGTGTAAATCATGTGCACGACATTTTAATTTCTTGATCAATTACAAATAATGCATTATTGTGTCTCACTGCCAAGCATTTATTAACTAAATTGTAATGCCTGCTTGGAAGGCGATAATAAATTATTCAATACTATTAGGATTTGTTACGTTTTCTTCACCTCTTCCCGTATGATTTTTTTTAATAAAATTGCATATTTTTTTATGTTCAAGTATATAATAATTATAAATTATACATTCTTAATGAATAAAAGCGACTGATATTTGCAGTATTTCATTTGAGAAATTAAATGCATGCGATATTTTTACTTATTATATAAAATAACGTCAAAATAAAAATTTTGTCCATATATGTGTGTGTGTGTGTGTGTGTGCGTGGGTGCGTGCGTGCGTGCGCGCGCGTGTGTGTGTGTGTGTGTGTGTGTGTGTGACATGTACGGGTAGAGGTTAAAATAACTCGATTTCTTTTAGTACGAACGAGTATTAGTAACTCTTCACAATACCCGTATAACACATAATTGGGCTTCGTATGGACTGTGCAAAAGATCACGCCTCATTTTTATTAACGCCTTACAGTGTTCAGTAAAAGTATATTATGGTAAAAATATGTTTCCTAAAAAAATTATTGGAAAAATAGACGCGATGAGTCACATAGAAAGAAGAATAAAGTCATGCGGTATTTTCTTCTGCGATTTCACATTTCAGCTAATCGAAAAGTATGTGCATCGGCAAGTGTGGGAAAGAATTTGCTCGCTGCTCTCTCATGCAATTATAATTGCAAGAATCATTAATTCCCTGGAGCAAGTTCAACTGGAAGTGGAATAACGCAGACAAAAAGAATTTCATTTTCAGTATTATACTTTATTCCATAAAATTTAAAAATATGTAAAATGCATGTTCTAAAGGTGGAATATTAATCAACTACTGTTTGTATATTCCATGGTGATGACGTCATAAAAATTTTATAGTTGGCTGTCACGTTATAAAAATCTCTCCAATTACTACCGACGCTTTTCAAAAGAGCGTTAACGCACTTCATACAATAAAAAAATCACTGCCAATTCATTGGCCCGCGGCTTCCTCAAACTTAATTTGCTTATTCCTTTAATTAATTTTTCATAACAAAATTTATAATTTTTGCAATAATTTATGACATAATTATAATTAAATTCATTTATGAAGATTAAAAAGTATTAATTTTTAAATTATGTATAAAATATGAATAAGATAATAGGTATGATTTTTTTTTTTTAATTATGTGTGAAAAATAAATAAAATAATTGATTGTAATATTATCGTCAAAACCTTTTAAAATTTTTAAATAACCTTTACTTCAAATTATATTTTATTTGTGAAATTTCACACATAGGGTACTTGTCTCTAGTAGTATGCTTGCCCGTATTTGTGTGCTCTTTCTGGAACTTCCGATGTAAGAAAAAGGCTCTAACCTTAAAAATAATAAATGGTTATTACAAAACAAAAGCAGGTACACAACACGCGCGCATAGCGCATGTCATTTCCATTTTCTAGTATACATAAATGCGTTTCCGAATAATTACGATTTTAAAAGAGGGCTAAAATAGATTTAACCTCAAATATCTCTGAAATTCATAAACGAATTATTTTACCCTAAGAACTCTTCTAATAAATAATATACAAACTCTACATCTCCACCAAATTTCAAAGAAATTAAAACAATTTTAATGTAGTTATATTGTGCGACAACAAAGAAAGTCATTTTTAAAAAACTGAAATTTTAAATATCAAACATCTCAAAAAATAACCTTATAATAGATGAAATTTTACACAGGTATTGCCTATATCGCATACTAAATAGTCTATAAATTTCAAACTGATACATGAAGTCGTCATTGAGAAATTGCGATTTTGAAAAAAACCGTAAAAAAATTTTAACCTTAAATATCCCTAAAAATCATGAGACAATTCTTTTATCTAAAGGACATATACGATAATATATAAACTCTACATCTTCACAAAATTTCAACATGATTAAACCAATTTTTGTTTTCTCTAGTTATCATGCGACAAAGAAAATGACTTTGTGTAAAATACGAAAATTTTCAAAATCAAATATCTCAAAAAGTAATTGTACGATCTTGATGAAAATTCGCACACATATTATCTATATCACATACAAAATTGTCTTTAAATTTGGAGCTGATACATGGAGCCGTTCTCGAGAAATTACGATTTGAAAAAAAGGCTAAAAAAATTTTAACCTCAAACATTTCTGAAATTTCTGGACTAATCATTTTGCCCAAAGAACTAGATCGAGAGCTATCCAAAATTTATCTCAACAAGGAATTTTGAAGCGATTAAGTCAATTTTACTCCCGTAATCGTTGGGTATACGAAACTCATTTTTCTCAGTTTTTAATTTTTTCCTCAAAAACTAACCAACAGAATAAATTAAAATTTTTACAAATTATAGCTATTTATATTCTGCATTATCATGATTTTTTTTAAATTGACCATTTAGTTTAGAAGTTATAAGTTTAAAAAAAAAACACGTTTTTGTTAATAACAAAAGAACCATGATAGCTAGAGAAATTTTTTTTTTTAGGAAATAAAGGTATTTTAATGCTCTTTCGAATGCTATCCATTCAATTCAAATATCTTATCATTAAAAAAAGCAAAAATCAATTTTGAGAAAATCGAAAATTCGAATGAGAAAAAGAATTTTTGACCCGTCATCACACAAAAAAGAACAAAAAAAAATGAGAGCTGTCCGATTAAAATCGATCGAGTAGAAGCTGAGATCCAGACACACACACACACACACACACACACACCCATACAAACATTTTTCAAAAATCATGTATTTTGATTCTTAACACCTCGAAAAACAATTATAACATGTTTTTACAACAACTCAAAAAATTACTATCACAAAGCTTCCTCTAGGAGGAAGCAATAAATCACTATGCTCAAATATTAAAAAAGTTAAAAGCATATCCCCGTACATCAATCAACTGTCCAATACGATGAAATAAATTTTCAAAAATAAATTACATGTAAATCTGTATAAATCAGAAAGCAAGCGAAAAGTCAGGATTCGATTAACTCTTGAGGTGCTGTTCCAAGCGCCGAGATAAGAAAAAAGCGCCTAAACTATTTACGAGTCCTCGGCAACCAGTTTTATTAGTGTATAACTGGGCCATCAGGTAAAATTAAGTGCATGATGAAAACAATGGTTAAAAACGAATTGGCCACCTAGCAACTAGTCTTTTTCTTGGCCGACGAAAAAACGCGGGATATAGCCCTCAACCAAACGGAAGTTCAAGCGAAGAAAATGTCGCCCGGCGCACGCATTATGCTCGCGCCCATGCAAATAGGCTCATTGTTCGGCCTGCCAACAGAAAGGGGGAGGGGACACAAAACGTGCGCATCACAATAAAGGGTCATTGTTTCGTTAATGAAATACTCCACTCGCTGGTGGATTAACCTTTGAACGGCTGCTCGATCGCGCTTTTCTCAGACTCGGTATGAGCTTCTGCGCGTCGGAGAAATTCGGTTGTCTAATCTTGTGTGCAGGAATAGAAAAAATGTATTCGAAATATTTTATAAAATATTTTTTGAAAATTAGTGTATTGCCAACTTTTGTAGATTATAACATGAAACACTTATTGCGATACATTTCGTGAAAAAAAAAAAATGAAGTACTTAGGTAAAAAAAGTGCCAAAACATAATTAATATTGTAATCATTCAATTTTATTAACTATATTAATATCTTACATTTCTCAATGATTATCGGAAAACGAGTCCAATGATGAACGTACTCTTCTTTTTAAAAGTCGCGATTCTTACAACGCAACAATCGCAGGATTTACTAAATTGGCTATTACAAATAAAAAACTGGAGAATTCGGCGCATTAACATAAAGATTTTTCGCATTTATTGCAATCATGTTAGAATTAGAATTATCGGCGAATGCGAGTACCCGAGTTTTTTACAAATACGTTTCTTATTGTGTCCACGAACACTTTCTTGATTTATCTCAACATTTCGAAAAGAGCGTAAATATATACAGTGACTTCATAACATGTTAACCTAAGCATATTTGAAAATTGTGCGCGCATTTATCTTCAACTTGTCATTTTTGTTATTCGTACGTAAATGTTTGCGAGGCAATTGATTTTCAACTTTACAGTTATAAAAATCATTGATTTAAATATATTTGATAAAAAAGCTTTATATGCGTCGTTAAATTCATAAATATGTCCCTACTATTGAAAGAAAACATATATAGAGGGTAAGTGTATCAGTTACTGTGCCCATTAAGGTGATGTTTATAATATTTATTCAATTAATATATTTTTTTTTAATTTTCAATCATCTCAAGACCTTTACATTATAATTATATATTCTGTGAGTAGAATAAACATGTTTATAATACATTATTATGTAAGAAATATTAAATAATTAATAAAATAATAGCAAGTGTTCTTATAAGTTACTGTATCCACTAACTTAGTTACTGTGTGTCACTTAGTGTACATTGTTTTAATTACTGTGCCTTAGATTCTGGATACTGTATTTAATCCTGTGTGTCATGATCACTTAGTGGACATTTTTGTACTGTATACCACTGAGTGGTACAGAGTAGTCGGAAGGAGATTAATTACACCATTTTAATTAAAAAAAATATTTATTTATTCAATATAAGTATCAATCTTATAATTCAAGTGACTATTACTTTTAATGAAGCTTCAAAATCACGTACCCTATCGCGAGCGGGCATAGTAACTAAATGCATTCATGAAAACTTGTCCATTTACTGTGCACAGTAATAGAAACATGCCGAAAATTCGTTTTAGTTACTGGATTATCATTAAAAATATTACTTATGTCGACTGCAACTTACTATCAACTGATGATTATAAACAACGGCAACGGGGGTGATTATAAACAAGGGCAATCTGACTGCCATAAATATTAATTATTTTAATTTAATTTATAAGATTGTAAGACCGATGGAAAAATTCTCATCAGTTGACAGTTACTGGATTAAATTAAATTAAACAATAATATTAAACAAAACTACTTTTTTATTGTTCTTTTGTCATCTACATGGGTTTTATAAACATTAAGTGTATTTTTTGATTATGAAAAATGTTATTTTTGTAGTTTGTCAATCATTTTTATATAGGCTTAGTTTTATCTTCGGTAAGAAATTTATAGAAATCGCTATCAGTAGTTGAATAAATTATTTTAAATATATTATAAGGACAAATAAATCATATTGTGGGTTTAACAATAAAAATCATGAATTGAATTTTATTTAAAAAATTAAATATCTATGATTAAATATGATTATACTCCACTATAAATGAAAATAATCTAAGGACACAGTAACTGAAGCGGGCACAGTGACTGGCACACTAACCATATATATATATATATATTCCGTTGAATATCCCATGAGCGATGCAAACATTTAATGTTCTATAATAGTTCGAAAAATATCTGATTTTTTTTTATAATACAAGTTTTAAAATTAAACTGCTGTAGTAGAAAAACTCGCTAAGAACTGGCAATTAAAAAAATAGCCAGTTCTTAGCGAAAAACTAGCCAGCTCTTTTTCAACTTCTACGGCGGCATATTTAACGAAAAAGTATTAACTTTTATATATAATCATTGAAGCACAAACACTGTTAAATATTTTATGTGAATTAGTGAAAGTACAACATGCATTTATAGTTTGTCCAGTCGCCTGCGATATTTTCTCAGAGAGTGAACTTTATTAAACTATCTTTACAATACCAATCTTATGAACTTGATACTAATATGATTATGTAAAATTCAAAATAAAGTTTCGTTTTATATTCTGTTCAATTAGCGAAAAAATATTTTTATGGGGATTCAAATATTAATTTATCTTCATGAAAATAATACAAATTCTCCTTAAAATATAGCTTGTTATAAATATTAACAGATAACAATATCACTTTCAACGGGTTAAAATAGAGTGCTACTAAGCATCGTAGCGGAACAATGATGGCTCATATTGCTGCAATAGTTTATAGTATAAATAAAAATATATGTTTAAGTACCATTAATAGAGGAAAAAAACTAGGAGGAAAATTTGACAATTAAAATGATGCAATTAAAAATTTTCTTTTATGAAACTATAAAAATAAAACATGAACAATTTCAAAAATCAACGATTACCTTGTTTACCAGTTGTATTGCTAGCATACCCATTGAAATGCTTTTATTTCTAATTTCACTTAAGTACCGCTCAATGATATTAAGATCGCGCATGCACCATTTTCACACTAACCATCTCCTCAAGCGTGCGCAAAATCGCGGAGGAGTCTAATTTCATTAGACGGACAATACAGTTTTACTATCGTGCGATGCACGTGTGTATATATGTATATCTATATATGTACAATAGCCTCGATTGGGTTATATGCTGATTAAAAGTATGAGATTTCGAACAACTTTGGTGGTACTGTGAACCGTACGCGTCAAGCCCTCACAGCTTCTCTCATTGAAATTTTATACATTTTCAAGCGGATTGAAAAAATAAGCGTTTAACAAGTTTAATTTCGCAAAATTGATATTTTCCATCATTTAGTTTACTTTTATTAAAGTTTAATTACTGCGAGATTATATTTTCATTTAATATTTTATACATTTCAAAGCTTATTTTCTAAACTAATTATCAAAGAAAATTTATAAAATTGCAATATCCAAAAGCATTCAAGTATCGACTGAAACGTTCCAAGTAGTTGAACAAAAGTATATGAATCTTTGTGGCAGTCAGCGTCGATTCAAATGGAACGAAAACTATTCACTCGCAGCGTTAAGATTCACTTTAATACTTTTATTACTAAATGTATATAATAATAAGTACCATTTTCGCCATTGTTTTCTTTTCTCACGGTGTAGACTCACGAATAGACGAAATTCATAACTACGTGAGCGTAAACGTGAAAATCGAACACGGGTATACAATATATAACAATATATATAACCACTGTCTTCTCGTATTAATCGAGGACTTACAAAATTTGTAGGTAATTGAACTTTCGACTTGTTTGCTACGACGACTCTGCACAACACTTGAACATAATTTCCTTTTTATTACAATTCAATTCTGAACACATTGACTATCAGACTTTTCGAAAATATTCTTTGGCAAAAAGCTTGAAAAAGTCTTCAAGACTGTTAGTAAGTACCCATACCTTTTTCAAGATTTTTTTTCAAAGGATGTCATTGCATTTTAAAGCGAGCGTGTAGCCTATCAATCTTTTTGTTCTTCGTACTATATCTTATTCAAGAAACCCATTATTAACAACATATGTTGTTCTGAGAAAAATTGTTAAAATTATTATTGGCACTTTGCAGTGAGTCGTTGGAGCACTCAACGATTTATTATTATTATTATTATTATTATTATTATTATTATTATTATTATTATTATTATTATTATTATTATTATTATTATCATGATTATTGGTAAGATTATCCTATTACCTAACGATAATTATTCTTTCTTTTGTCAAAGGAAAGCTAGTGTTTCATTCTATAGTAGCTGTATCAAGTAGTAATGTTAATTATGATAAAATGCGTATTCGACAAATGGCATTTGAAGTTTCAAATGGCTAAAAATGTTATTATATTAAGTAAACAAAGCTTACACAATAGTAACTATTAATAAATTTGACTAGATCGATTTGTAACAGAATTATTGGATTTAGAATTCAACTCGCTAAGCGCTGCAATACGAAGAAGAGTATTGCTCAAGAAGACAAATTAAAAAATTTACGAAAAATATGTTGGTACTTCCATTTTTAATACAAAAAGTTAGCGGAATGATATTCTCCTTAATAACCACTAATTATATTTGAAAGAGTAATTTTCAAATTTATATTTTCCCGTTTTCGAGCGGTCAGGGAGTTTTCTGATTCAACCCTTCAAGTACAATAGTTGCAGTCGAGGATTTGAAAAAGTGATCAAACTTTTCTACTATTTTTATAATTCTGTTAAAATTTTGTGCAGTTTTTAAAATGCAACTTGTCGAATATACTTGCGTTGTATATGTAGAAAAACTTCTTAAATAAATCTAAAACTTAACACAAAAAACTTAACTATCCTGAATTATTGGACATTGTTACTTTTTCTAATTCACTCAATTCTAAAATCTATATCTCTTTGAAACATATAATTGAATCAAAAATACCGAAGTTGTACTCGAATACTTGTTAGAATTTTATTAAAAATTAAATTGGGAAAAATTATAAATCGCTATTAACATAGAAAAAAAGGAAATTAAAATCCAATTTGCAGGATATAGTAGAATCAAAGCATATTTCAATTTAGACATAGTTTTACAGATCTTGGTCACTATTCTAATATCAATTTGGTAATTATTTTGATAAATTTTTAAATTTAATTTATAGCAATATCTAAATGGCGAAGCCATACTATACAGAACAAGTAACAATTATATTTTGATCATCGTTCGAAGAAATTAACTATGTAGTACATGCTACTCATCACCAAATGACGCGAAATAATGTCTTTTCTTGATACTCATTCATGAATTATGTATAAAGTACTTACACATTATGTTTGAAGGGCAACTGTATCAATTTCTAGTTTTATCTTTTAGATTGCGTGCACTTGTTGATACGTCTTCAAGAAGGTTATGAAAGTGTTAATCTTTTCTAAGGGCTAAAGGCTGTAGCTTAACAATTTGTTTGGACGATATATATGTCTCTTCAGTCAATCCAAAGAAGCATGTTTTAGAAATATATATACACGAGAGCTTGAAATTGTTAATGTCTTTAGGACACCATCAATCAGTCACTTAGAGCCCAAAAAGAATGTACTTTTTTGAGAACACGTTAATAAAATTAGAGGAAAAGAAAAAACTAAAAATTTTCGAATTAGTCAAGAGATTCATAAACATGAAGAGGTGTAAAATTAGGGAGTTACCCGTGCCAGTCATTGGTGTACTAATCGGTGCTTTTCCAGCCGTGAAATATGGATGGTTGTATTATCAAGAATTGGAAAAAGTGAAATATCTTGCCATGAGAACATACAAAAAAGATATGGAAAGAGTAACCAAACTATCTGATACAGCAATTTCCGATTTGAAATGGGGAAAAAAATGTATTATGAAGTCATCCCGTAACATTCGTAAATAATTTAGCTTTCAACGAAAGATCTTCTCAGATGCATCCACAACCAGCTGAGGCGCAGTTTGTGCAGAAAAGAAAAGGCATGATTTCTGGGATCGCGAATAGAGGAAAATGCACATCAATCTATTGGAATTCACAGCAGCCTTTCTGGCCATGAGATGTTTTGCGGGAAAAGAGTGCAATCGTCAACTCTTGTTTAGGACTGATAACCTAACGGCGATAGCTTGTATTAATAAATTAGACGGATTTTAATTTCCCCATTTGAATGATACAGCCAAACAAATTTGGTAACGTTATATCGAAAGGAACATCTATACCATTCTGGCTAACTCAACCTTGATACCCCGAATTCAAACGACTTTTAATTAGTGATTTAATAGAGTTACGAGACACGCGTCAACTGTTTTTTAATTCACCACAAAGTTTAATCATACAAAAAAGTCGCTAGTATCTTTAACTTATGCATGCAAATTCTGACACGTTTGCTATAAAAATTTTTTTATATAAGTTCTTCAATAAATGCTTTGGAGAAGGTACTAACTATATGAATTATGGGGTATAGTCCGTTATTCCGGCGATCACGGCACCAACTAATCGAAAACGAAACAATTTCGGAACGTTCCTTAATCTATATTACTGTTTTCGGAACGTTCCGAAATATTTTTTATTTCGATACTACATAACCTAGTTTGTTTTGTATCGTTGATCATGGATCTTATACAAAACAATACTAATAATAACCTAAGTCTACTACATTCTTCTCTTCAGTATACATTGCGCGTATTGGGATCTGACATAGGTCATGCGACCCTCGTCGTGGCGCGGTAAACTAGAGCTAACCCCACATTAAGGGGCGCTCCACAAGCTTCCACGCCACGCTCCACCGCCACCGCCACCGTTGTAGTTCGCGCGTTTCACTACGTTCCAATTTTCTTAAGGATTCTACCTTACCGATCCAGCATGATATGGATCCTGATATGCATGCTGGATCGGTAAGGTAGAACCCTTAAAAAAATTGGAACGTAGTGAAACGCGCGAACTACAACGGTGGCGGTGGCGGTGGAGCGTGGCGTGGAAGCTTGTGGACCGCCCCTAACGCTGATACAGAACGGGCTTTTCTGCGCCATGTTGGCTATGGCTAAGGTATAGCTATATATATATATATATATATATATATATATATATATATATATATATATATATATATATATATATATATATATATATATATATATATATATATATATATATATATATATATATATATATATATATATATATATATATATATATATATATATATATATATATATATATATATATATATATATATATATATATATATATATATATATATATATATATGCCACGCGCCCATGTCATATACTCAGATTCCAAGACAGAATCCACACTATACCCCGTCCTCCCTATCCGTACCCCGTATCCGTACCCTGTCGGATTTTCTTGTAGAGTTGGCTACTTCACAAAGTCTATGGTCCTCGAAGACATCGATAATGAAAATGAGTAGCGGATCTATGAGAGTACCATAGACTTTGTGAGATAGCCAACTCTACAAGGAAATTCGACTGGGTACGGATACGGGGTACGGATACGGGGGACGGGTATAGTGTGGATCCTGCCCAATAGGCCTACATCAACTCCTGGGCCGGGAGTCCCGGCGCCAACTAAACAAAAACCGAACGATTTCGGAACGTTCCGAAATCAGTCGCCGACAACAACACTGCGGCAAGACGGCATGCCGTATTTCGGAACGACGCGACCGACTGCGCCGTAATAACGGACTACACGGAAAAAAATTTTTACTCATTTTGACCGACGACATCGGTCATTTTGACCGATCTGGCATCGGTAGACTGAGGTCGGTTAAATCGACCGACCGCCTCTAGCTATTTTAACCGACCAACGAGTAGTAGTATATCTGCGGAACAGTCATTTAGCAGGACTCACAAATGAATTCAGTAATTACTACTAAATTCTTTAGCGAATACAGTAGTGCACTATAGCCGACATTTCCAAATCATGATTATTTATCCTAACCTCAAATATAAACAAATTTGAAAAATCAGGCTATTTATTACTGTAATACCAATCCAATAAAAATAATAAAACATTAGAGTATTTCGTCAGCTGGATGCAAGATCGCTCTATCTCAGCGCCCGCTTCAAGAACGTCCTATCTTGGCTGCCACTTCAAGAACGCCCTATCTCGGCTCCAGATTTAAGAACGCCCTATCTCAAATGAGATTTTTGTTTCTCAGATTTTGTAGTGGCAGCACTGCGTGATTTTAAAATACGGCTTTTATAGACATCAGATGTGTGTCTAAAATTCTGAAAAAAATCAGAATTGCTTATTTAACATTGCCTTTGCTTATTAACTTGTGAGATAGATAATATAAGCCCCCCGGGGGCTTATTCCATAACTATCTCACTGAGTGACACGTGTGAGACAAGCGGTCTAGAGCAATCAGAGAGCTCCTTTAAAGAGAATATCGTCTATCTCACAAGTGACACGCTTATAGAATAAGGGCCCCGGCCTTTGCCATCTGAATCTGCGTGAACAAGATGCGCGTGTAGCGCGAACTCAGTTTGACAATGCAAAAATTCAAAATATCTCAGGCGGACATAAATTATGCACATAATTGTTAATAACTAAATATAAGTTTTATTTTATACTAGCTAGAAAGCAGTGATTATCTGAATAAGTAATTTACATTTACAGTTTTTTTTTGCTTTCCCATTTTTAAATGGTATAACTTTTGTATAAAATAACAAAATCAAAAACCGAAAATGTATATTTTTAAATTTAATATATTATTTCCTTTACAAATTTCATTATATATTTAATATATATGATGTTGTATTTTATGATAATAATTGATAATTAACTACCAAAAAGTACTATTAACGTAAAATTGTTACTTAAAATTAATAACAGTCACTGACAATTATTAGCAGTTATATACATTAAAGAATAATACTTTCAAGAGAGTGTTAATAAATTCAAATAATTAATAGTAACTATTAATAACAATAAATAACAGTTAAAATTGATTATTTACATTAAGTAACACTGGATAACAGCTATTAACTGTTATTTGCTTTTTTGTATCCTAAAACCATTTCTCACATGGAACCGTCAGAAAAAGCACATAAATGCAAATAAGTACTTACAAATATTTATAGGAATTCACAACACTTACTAACTGTTATAAGCGTCCCAAAACGTCCTGTTATTATTTGTTATTAGCATTTATTTGCTTTTATGGACAGTTTTATAAAAAGTTATTTCCGCCTGGGATGCATGCCTATAGACATAGCTGTAAAAAATAATTAGATCAACTATAATGTTGAATTTGATTCATTTAAAGATATAAATTTTTATTACGAAGCAAAGGCAATTAAATAAGCAATTCTGATTTTTTTCTGATGTCTATAAAAGCTGTATTTTAAAATCGCGGAGTGCTGCCACTACAAAATCTGAGAAATAAAAATCTCATTTGAGATAGGGCGTTCTTGAATCCGGAGTCGAGATAGGGCGTTCTTGAAGTGGGCGCTGAGATAGGGCGATCTTGGATCGGGCGCCGACATAGGGCGTTCTTGAAGCGGCGGCTCAGATAGGGCGTCCTTGAAGCGGGCGCTGAGATAGAGCGATCTTGCATCCAGCCGACGATTTATGATAAAATTAATAATAAAAGTTACAGAAAACTTTAAAACTTATACTAAAACTTATTAAAGGCTGACAAAAAAACGTATTGCTTCTTTATAACTTTAATCTCTCATTAAAGTTATAAATCTCTCAATAATAATTTCAAATGCCCATTGCGCTAATTCCCATTCCGTATCTACATTATTCGCTCGAGATGCTAAATCCGCATCGACATTCTCCTTCGACGCGATGTAGGAGGCAAAAATCCAAATATTTCTCAATTCACAAAATTTCCAAATTTGTCGTGCCATATGATTTAGTTTCGGGTACTGAATGCCACCCATCCTGTTTATATATGAAATTGCGGTAGTATTATCAATGCGAAGTAATAATTCGCAATCTTGTCTGTCTCTACAAAAAATCTGCAATCCAATGAACGCAGCCTTTAATAAGTTTTAATGTACTAAGGCTTATACTAATATAAAGGCTTATACTAAGCCTTTAGTAAAGAAAACTTATACTATCTTAAAAATTTAATTGATAATAAAAATAAATTATGGCATAATTTGAATGAATTTTCTTATATTTGTATCTGAAAATAATGAATTCCCGGGTGAAGATATAATATGCGATCTAATATTTTCATGCAGTCTATTTAATTATTCAAACAATTGAAGGATTTTACAAACTTTTAACAGTAAACTTAACAGTATGTACATATATAAATATCGTTACAAATACATGTATATATACTTTATAACTAAATACAGTTCAGATTAAAGTTATAAAGAAGCAAAACTGTTCAAATTTGTATAATATATTAAAAATTACTAAATAGAAATGAGATTTGGGGAAGGTATCATTATTATGGTTAGAAAATAATGTTTGCAAAAAAGAATGGTAATTTAAGAAATGGTAACCAACCGTTCGCCATCCGTTCACCAAATCGCAAAGGTTTAACCAACCGTTTAATCAACGGTTGGTAATAATTACCGCTTATTTCGTCACGGAATAAGCCTTGCGGTTGGCCGATGAATGCTATAATAAGAAAAGTGATTTGTTGATCCAAATAAATAGTTCAATAGCTTCGTAAATGGTGACCGATGACGGAGTCCAAGTGGTGCGCGCTGTAGGTTTGTGGCTCTAGGTGTTAGAACTCATCGAATGCGTCGTCTAGGTGTTCGGAATGACCGATTACGGAGTCTAGGTGGTGTGCTCCGTAGTTTTTTGCATCTAGGTGTCGGAATTCATCCCATGCGTAGTCTAGGTGTTCGGAGTGACCGATTACGGAGTCTAGACCACCTAGACTAGCGCACCACGCGCTCCGTAGTTTTTGCATCTAGGTGTTGGAACACATCGAATGCGTGGTCTAGGTCTTTGGGGTGTCCGATTACGGAGTCTAGGTGATGCGCACCGTAGGTTCTTGGCTGTAGGTATTGAATCTCATCGAATACGTGGCCCAGGCGTTCGGGGTAGCCGATTATGCAGTCTAGGTGGCGCGCAGGTTTTTGTATCTAGGTGTCGTAATTCGTTTCATGCGTCGTCTAGGTGTTCGGGGTAGCAGATGACGATGTCTAGGTGGTGCGCTTCGTAGTTTTTTGCATCTAGGTGTTGGAACACATCGAATGCGTGGTCTAGGTTTTTGGGGTAGTCGATTACGGAGTCTAGGTTGTGCGCACCATAGGTTCTTGGCTGTAGCTATTGAATCTCATCGAATGCGTCGTCTAGGTGTTCAGGGTGACCGATTACGGAGTCTAGGTGGTGCGCTCCGTAGTTTCTTGCATCTAGGTGTCGAAATTCATTCCATGCGTCGTGTAGGTGGTCGGGGTAGCCGATGACGGTGTCTAGGTAATGCGCTCCGTAGTTTTCCTCGTTCACCACGTTTGCGATGCGTTTCAACACCTGGAGCCAAAAAACTATGGAGCGCACTACCTAAACATCATAATCAGCTCTCTCAAAGACCTAGACCACGCATTCGATGTGTTTCAACACCTATATGCAAAAAACTACGGAGCGCACAACCTAGACATCGTTTTCGGTTACCCCAAACACCTGGGCCACGTATTCGATAAGATCCAACACCTACAGCCAAAAATCTACGGTGCGCACCACCTAGACTCCGTAATCGGTCACTCGGAACACCTAGACGATACATTCGATAAGTTCCAACACCTAGAGCCACAAACCAGCGGAAATCGTTTTATTAATGATTTTTATTCAAATGTTGCGTCGAGGACGATCGACCTCGGGGATGGTGCCTGCATACCGTTCTCTGACACCGTCACAAGTCTTGGTGTTGTGCTCAATGCGAGGCTTTCATGGCAAGCGCATATTGATCATGTTACCAAGAAATTCAATCGCGTGATGTGTGCACTACGATTCTTTCGGAGGTACACCACTGAGACCTTGCGTAAAAATCTCGCAACCGCTCTGCTGTTCCCTCATCTGGACTATTGCTCGATAGTTTTTCTTGATGCATCTCAAGAGTTGAAATACAGACTGCAAAGACTGCAAAATTCATGTGTGAGATATGTGTTAGGTTTGGGTCGGGGTGATCATATTTCGCCCCATAGAGCAGCTCTGGGCTGGCTACGCATGGAATCTAGGAGACACCATTTCATGAGAATATTGATGTATAAAATCATGCGTATGCACAACCCGGACTACCTTGAGAGTCTCTTCTCTAGGTATGTACCCAGGTCTGCCACTAGGGGAAAAATTAAAGAATTAACAGTACCCCTGATGCGCACTGAAACTGGAATAAATTCTTTCAGTATACGAGGTGCGCACCTTTGGAACTCTCTGCCTGTTGAGGTTAGAAATCTTCCATCACTCAGCAGGTTTAAAACTGCTCTGAGAGGGCACTTTCTTACGCTAGACTAGCCACTTACAAAATGGGCGACTTCTGTACGTTAAATTATTATGTTCGTCCCATTTACACTGTATTTATTTATGTATCGTCCATTTACACTGTATTATTATGTGTCGTCCCATTTACACTGTATTTATTTATTTATTTATTTGAATGAATGTATTTATTAGCGTAAGTGGTGAGTCTGAATGTACAATTATTAGTCTTAAGTTTATTTTTAACTCCCTGACTATGTCAGTGGTATTTTTAATGTATTGAAAACTAGTCATTTTTTCGTGTATTTCTAGTCAATTAAGCTTCTGTCTGTGATATCATTAATTTCTGGTTTTTGACTTACGTTGTAGTATTATTAGTTTTTAAGAATAATGACTGTGATGTCTTAAGTTATCTTTACTAATGAGAAATAGACTGAGAAGCGTAAATTGGCTGTGTTAGATTGTATTTTTAAAAAAGGATTATTGTATTTATATTTAAATTGTTTTTATATTGACTGTTTTTTGTTGTTGTATTCTATACACGAATATTACACACCATTTGTAAATTAACCATATATTTGCAATAAAATGACTATTACTATTATAAAGCTGCGGTGCGCACCACCTAGGCTCCGTTATCGGCTACCTAAACCACTTAGACCACACATGGAGTACATTCCGACACCTAGATGCAAAAAACTGCGGAGTGCACCACCTAGACTCCGTAATCGGCTACCCCGAACACCTGGGCCACGTATTAGATTCACCCTGAGATCTTAACGCATAAAAATACGGAGCGCACCACCTAGAGTCCATCATCGGCCACCCCAAAGACCTAGTCCACGCATTCGAGGATTTTAATTATCGATAGTTCACCATCCACTGGTCAACCATTCGTCAATATTTTTGTTATTCGTTGGCCAAAAAGATTGGCCAACCGTTGCAGTTAAGCCATTTTTGTTGGGTTATTTTCTACCAGGGTAAATATTAATACCTATTACAAAATGTATTTAGTTGCAATATATAAAAATTCATTCATTCTTACAAGTAATACTGCATGAATATTTGGAAGATCATCTGCCTTTATTAATTTACACTTATAGTAGTAATTACTGAATTCATTTGTGAGTTCTGCTAAATGACTGGTCCGCAGATACTAGAACTCGTTGGTCGGCTAAAATGGCTAGAGGCGGTCGGTCGATTTAACCGATCATAGTCTATCGATGTAAGATCGGTCAAAATGACCGATGTCCTCGGTTAAAATGAGTAAAAATTTTTTCCGTGTATACCCATGTTCTCGTTGCGTTTTTTTTCACTTCCCCATAGCACTAAAAGATGGCATCATTTGGTGACGAGTCACATGTACTATATAGAGCGGCGGTTGGCTCAGATGGTAAGGTGCTTGCCTCCCAAAACAAACGTTGCTAGAGGGGCGTGGGTTCGATCCCCCCCATCACTTCGAAATTTTCGGGGGCATTTTTTCAAAAATTTTCCGGATTTTTCGGTGACGGTGATCGAAATCGTGTCTATCCCGAATAAAAATGATTGTGTAAAAATATACAAAATGATATATATTGAGTAAAAATTATACAAAATGAACATTGTACCATGGCTGATATATGACCTGAGTCTAAAGCCAATAAAAATATACTAAAAAAAACGTACTATATAGTTCATCTCTTCGAACGAGAACTCATACAATTCAGATACAACATCACTTACACGTAAGTTTGTTTGATCCTCAATTGTATATCACCTACTAATAAGACAGCGTATTATACTTTATCAAAATATACTATAAAAAAAAAATATGTACTATATAGTTCATCTCTTCGAACGAGAACTCACATAATTCAGATCCAACATCACTTACACGTAAGTTTGTTTGATTCTCAATTATACATCACCTACTAATAAGACAGCGTATTCGAGTATATATACTTAAAAAATAAGAACACTATCAAGTCACTCATTTACATACATACAATAGGTACAAAGTAACGACTCGCGAACTTCCGGATTCTCGATCGCTATTACCACAACAAACGAAATTACAAATATCTTCTCACTATCCGGATATTAATTAAATAGAGAATCAACTTGAATTTAACGATGTTGGATTTTCCAACTACAATAATTATTTATTACTTATGGCAAATGAAATAAATAATTAGCACGAAATATTGAGAAATTTAACATTATTTTTTCATTGCGTCACTTTATCTGTTAATTAATAGAGATATAAAATTTCATAAAATTTTGCACATGCAACATACTATTTCTACTACGTTATGCCGTGCAATCACGGTTCCAAGAATCCGAAGGCTCGCGGGCCACGTCTAAGTTAAGGCGGCGCCGAGTGTGGCGGTTGGGGTCAGCAGTTACCGCTGCTAGCCGAAGTTGGTAGTTGTTGTTTGTCGTTACCAAAATAAGATACGTTCACTACGTCCCCACCTACATTTATTAGGCACTGACCCTGAAATATACCCAAATAAAATAAATAATAATTCCATTATTTATGGCTAGAAACAATAAGAACTCTTTATGGATTTGAAATACTTATTTTGAAATTAAAAGGATTAATGCAATAAATGTAATTAATTAGATGAAATGGCATCCAAAGAACAATAAAAATGAATGAGGTCAATGAATAAGTAATTGAGGAATATAAATAAAAAATAGGAACGGTAGAAAAAATATTGAGGAGGGTCAAAATTCGATGTATTTTGGATGGGTTCATGTTTATGCTCATTTGTTGTAGGTGGATGGCTGGCATGTAAAAAATGTCAAAACTATTTTTATATTGATAAGTAAGGTAGGATATTTGATTACTTACCTGATTTTTGTGGGGACTATGGAGCAAGACACACTGAGACATGAAAAAGGCTACGATAGCATTACCTCCAAGAGCTGAGACGTGAGCCCGAACTATTGCTAATACTTCAGTGACGAAACTATGAATAAAGCCACTCAGACCACCATTCTAAAAAAAATGTTATATATTAAAAATAATGTTTAAAATATAAAAATATGAAAAAAATTGTTTTACCTCTCGAATAGAATTGGATTCTCTTATGAAAAAAAAATTCAGATTTCCTAAGTATCTTTCGATTCTACCTCCAGGAAGATAAGATAATGGAGTAATATCGACTCCATATCTTTCCTTCAAAGGCACCTAGCGTAAAAAATATTTTTAAAATAATTATCAGGTTTAAGGCGAAATTTAACATTTTAAAAGGCTTACGTGTTTATGTCGGTGAGTTGTATGTTTAATCCTCAGAGGAGATCGCGGTCGAGTCTTCTGCACGGTAACAGTATTTAGCGTTGCTGATTGCATATTTGAAACTATTGGTGCATTCGAAAGGTTAGGAGTTGTATCTCCTGCACTGAGGTTCTCGGTATGATCTTCGTCCAAACTAAAGATCATATCGTTGTCATCTATAATATGAAAAAGTCGTGAAAAAATTCATATTTTTAACGCACATTTTATGTAAATAACATTTTTTTACATCTACCTGTTTTTTTAACTTGATCTTTACTCATAGAATGTGATAGAACCCTCCTGCGGAACTTATTAAATTTAGTAGGTTCGCCAAGGCCTAATGCCATGCCTACCACGGATAACTGAATTTCATCTTGTTCGGGCATGGCAATTTTAAATTGAAGATCACAAAGTGCACAAGGTACCATGCGACGTAATTTGAAGTAAACTGTCTGCAACAATCTCGCAAAGTACTTTGATGGCATAGAGGCAGACTGTCCTGATGGTATCTTAGCTCTCGAAACCTGCATTTAAGTATTATGAAATTCTAACTTATCTCACTTAATTATTTTATACTATGGACAAAGATTAAATTATTGCATCTAATGACCTTGTTACTACCAAACATCTTGACGTTTACTTTTTTGTTACTACCAAAATGTTGACGAGCGGATAGTTTCCTGCCCAACATGTTTTGACTTCGTATTTCTAACAATACTCTTATACCTGAGGAGGAGCATATTAATAAAATGCTCGAAACATCGTAATTTATTAAATGGTGTTTTGTTATTTACAACCTTAACAAAATTTCCACCTGTTTGGTAGTAACAAGTCCATTAGATGCAATAATTTGATCATTATTATATGGACAAAGAGTACTGTATTAAATTCGTGTAATACCTGCGTAAACATCTGAAGGTTGCGTACGATTTCAAGATCTTCTAAACCAGGAATGGTCTCAGTATTAACGACATGGAAATCGTTAGGGGGTCTCTCATCCATCAGTAAATTTATACGATCCATATCTTCCACGTCATCGACTTCAAGAATGCAGACGTCTTTCATTCCAAGACCTAAGTCTAATTCAGGAAGTTCATCTTCAGATTCGTCTGTGTCTGACATAGAGCGACCATTTTCTGCTTCCTGCGACATTAGCATTAAAGTAAATTAAAGAAAAATATTTAAGATAAAATAATGTATTTATACCTGTAGGTGCTTCAGTTGATAAAATTCCATATTCTTCTTGACAGTTTCCACTAAGCTCTTCTGAATCTCGGCCAGCTGCTCCTCATTCGTCCAGGAGTTGCCGGTGGCGATCTGCGGCAACGACGGCGCCGGCAAAGCTGTCAGGTATACGGCCGTGCCTACGGCCATGCCGATGATGAAGCGCTCGCCGATGGACACCTGGACCTTGAGACCGAATACGGCATTCATGCCTCGTATGCGCAGTTTGTTCAGTAGGAGACTGTGGAGCTCGTACTCTAGGAAGGGCAGACAATCGGAGATTTCCTTGGCGTTGAGCTCGCCTCGCAAGTCTTTCTTTGCTTTACAGACGGTCGCTTGTATGAAGCAGCCCCGGCCGGTCATCGGGATGTTCTCCGGTAGTTCTATCGTTGTGAATAAAACATCGGGTACCTTTGCCCGGCGACATACTGCACACTTTGACACGCTTACCTAGTTCACAAATGGAGATTAATTTAACTTTAAATTAGGTACTTTGGCAAACCACGCTGTTTTGAGGGAGACTCGCCTGGAAGTTCATGCTAGACTTATTGTAAGGCAAGTGACAGAGGCTGCAGCCGCTCGATGGGAAAACGTAGCCCTGCTCGTGATCATTGCTTTCGGACGTTAGTCGCTGCTTGGCCGACCTCTTCGACTGGCTGTTAAAATCGGTTGAATTGGTTAGCGGAGTTCCCATGTGCTGTGTTAAAGGAGTATCAATGCCGTCTTTCGGCGTGTTCCGCGGATTCTTATCGATTACGGCTGTAGCCTTATCCGACTCCATCGAGGTTGTCATGGGTCCCTGGACGTGAGTTATCAGTACGTTGTCCTGGTCCTGACCGGTGCTATGTAGGTTTATCACCGCGGCCGTACCAGAACCACTCAGCACACACACGTCGTCGCTGAAAGTTCGATGACGTCATTAGAAAAGCATACAAAGAAAAATTTAAAAATCATGATTTAATAAAGTGTTAAACTATAGCAAAGAAGAAGTGCTTTAATCTTTACCAAATACTCGTCTCTTCTTTGTAACCTATAACAACATTGCAGGCCAGTGCCCGAGCATGGGATCGCACTTCCATTCTAATTTCTGTCCACCACGAGTCTCTTCCCTCGGGTTCCTCTAAGTTCGTAATTCGCTCTAAAAGTTTGACGGATCTAGCGCTCACGAAGCCACCTGGAACAAAAATTGAAGCTAAGTCTGCGGTCTCCAACTGTTAATCAGCTTATAAATACAGTTACATTGATTGTTCATAAAATATTTTAAGTAGGTATCTAATCTTCAGAATTTCCATTATTGAAATATATGTAGTTAATTAAGTCGATATAATATTATTCGCATTTGTTCAATAACATTTGTAAATATATCGCGCGTACGCGCTCGTGTGTGTATGTAATTGTGTACGTGCGTGCGTGCGTGTCTGCGAGTGTATGTATATATAAGCATTTAAATATTTATGTACTAAAGGTGAAAAAAAGCTCACCTATGTGTAGTACAAAGCCGGGCGGGTATTGCTGCATCGTTATAAATGGATACTCGAGCATTTCTAACGCCTCCTGGTTCATCGTCCTGGCGATGCCCGAGTTCGGCTTTAGGAAACCGCCCATCGACCGATCGCTGCCCGTCAGCGAATTTCCTGTGGATGCACCCGCCGCCAAAATGTAAAAATGTACATTAGTTTTCGAATCTCACCGCAACTCTGTGCTTTTTGGGTAGAAGCGCATTTGTGCATCGACGTATAGGTATCATAGAGATAATATGGATAGAGTGGAGAAGCTATAGGCTCTTCTGCATATAAGTGGAACTGTCGCGCTGTTAAAAAGAGAAAGAAAACGAGGTTTAGTACACTGATTATGCACCGTTAGAGATAGAGGTAGTATAGTAAACTTCGTCTTCTCTCTCTTTCTATCGGCGAGTCACGTTTGAGATTGGCTCCCCTACTGTATCTATATTATCGCTATGGTAGGTATACGGAGACTTGTACACGGAGAGAAATTCCATAGTTAAAATTACTAGAGTTCGCTAGTAATTTTGTCACAGACTGACTAAAATGGTCTTTTTACGAGATTTTCAACAAATTTTACGAGGCACAAAATAATTTTTATGATTTTTATTCGAAAATTAGAATAGTACATGGTAAAAATTATTTTGCGAACTCTAGTAATTTTAACTATAGAATTTCTCTCCGTGTAGGAAGTGTCGTTTGAAATGTGTATTTCAGGGGGAATGTTGTTTTTTTTTTTAATTAAAAAAGTGCGTAAAAAGAAAAGTACAAAGGTAACATTTTTTTATTTTCGTTTTGTTGTTAGGGTTCAGTTAGAGTAAAAGTTGAAATCGGAGGCTTGCATTGAGTAAAGTAGAAAACTTTCATAAAATTATGACATAGATGTCTGAATTTTTGATTCTGTAAGTAGCAAACCCATTTTCTCTTTATAAATCGATTAAAATAATGCCTTAATAACGTGACACAATTTATTTAATCAGTCAGAAAAAATTGACATGTTTTTAGAACAAAATTTGTAGTATGAATTTCTTTAATCTAAAAAACGCTGCCTTTGATACATTGCAATATATGCAAAATAAAAAGTTGTGCAACTGAAAAAGTTGTTATTGCGCATGAAAAAGTCTGCGTGCCTAAACAAAAATATGAATGAATAAAATAATAGTTGATGTTAAACATTAAACGTAACACTTATACAGGTCGGAATCGTAAAATGCCACTTAAATGTTCGGGCTATTCATGACAGGTAAGATGATGAATGTTATTCGTTATGAAGTTTTGAACATTTTTTATTCAATGTGATTTCTTTATGGTTAGAGATTAATAGTGAATGGTATGCACATTGAAAAACGATGTAAAGCCTTTCTTAATTAATGTATCGAATTATTTGTGTATGTCAATGAGTCATTATCGATCGAAATAAATACAATGAAATGCGACATGCCTATACTAGGGTTACAGAGGTTGCTTATTGTCTATCTGATGTAAGAGTGTAACATATGGGCTTGGGTAGACAATTTAAAAAAAAGGGCTCGAGTTTCATATACAGTGACTTATTACAAAAAAGGTTGACAAAAATGTTAATTTTACGACGGAGAAAAGCAAATTACTATAATATTTATGAAGCTGAAGTTAGCAGCTGCGTCCAGTAGCCAGTTTGAATTCAGCAGTGTTTCTCAATCAAAAACAATTACCTCTCCTAATTTGGCTCTGCAGTGCCTTATTATTTAATTCTTCGTCATTAGAGAATAAATCTGAGTTATAAAAGACAAAAATTTATTAAATTTGCTATTATTTATTAAAATAACCAAGATATATGATAAATAGTATTATACCGCTATCGAATCAAAAATAAGCCTCTTCATTCTCCCAAATTACATATACATACTCTAGATTAGATATACAGCCTTAGGAAGCATATTAAAGTTTAGAAGTATAAACAAAACAATTTGTTTATTTATAACCGATTAAATGCTCAATTCGAGCAGGCTGCACGCTAATTCAGTCCGTTTTTTGTCTATTAAAAAGAAACTAAGCCTGTTCATTTTCTATAAATGGATATACATATTCCCAACACCCTCAGAAAGTTGCTACAAAATTTTGAAAAAATGAATGCCTTCCAAAATTTTCTGGGGGTGTTGGGAGTTATAAAACGCTTATAAATAAATAATGGAAAGTGTTCATTTTTTAAAACTTTCTTAGCAACTTTCTGGGCTTATTAGGAGTTTGTATATCCATTTGTGGACAATGAACAGGCCTAGTTTCTTTTTGACAGTCGAAAAACGGGCATGAACGGCCAGCCGCCGTATGGAATTTAGCAATTAACAAATTTTTGAAGGCGTTCATTTTTTCAAACTTTCTTAGCAACTTTCTGGGAGTGTTGGGAATATGTATATCCATTTATAGAAAATGAACAGGCTTAGTTAATAGCCGAAAACGGACTGAATTAGCGTGCAGCCGGCTCGAATTTGGCGCAGTTAATCGGTTATAAATAAACAAATTGATTTGTGTATACTTCTAAACTTTTTTAATATGCTTCCTAAGGTTGTATATTTTGTTACGGACTTAGGTTCACTTATTAGTTTATAGATCTTCGAAAGAGAGAGTCTCGCGGCGGCTCGTTCCTGACTGACGAGGGCGTCCGTCCCGCTGACTTCCTCCGTCCAAAAATGTGGAGGGCGGCGGAGTGTTCCGGAAGTGGAAGAGCAAATGCTGCGCTTTTGCATGTCCTCGGAACACCCGGCGAGGGCCAACGTCGACGGAAGATCGTATATTCGACGCCGCGCGGATCGAGCGCTATACACGTGTCGGCAGATTGCAAGTCTGTCCACGTGACAATCTAATCTAGAGTGTGTATATCTAATTTGAGAGTATGAAGAGGCTCATTTTTGATTCGATAGCGGTATAGTACTATTTATCATTGTTGATTATTTGAACAAATAATTGCAAATTTAATAGATTTTCGTCTTTTATAACTGAGATTTATTCTCTAATGACGAAGAATTAATTAATAGGGCACTGCAGGACCGAATTAGGAGAGATAATTGTTTTTAATTGAGAACCACTCCTGAATTCGAACTGGCTGCTGGACACGGCTGCTAACTTTAGCTTCATATTATACTTCATTGGTTATACATTTCCATAAAGTTTTACATGTACAAGTACATTCAGACAAACACTAATCACTTTTTATTTTTATATTCAAATTTAAAAAGAATTTAGTTACGGGGGTTTAATAAGTATTAAATATTTAATCTATGAAATAGCAAAGATCTTATAAATTTTTTTGCTTTATAGTTAGTGTTTATCTCTTTACAAATCGATTTGTTTGCAGGACGTTTGGTAGAACTCGGATTACAACTCTAAACGTATAAACCTGTACAATAGTAACACGTAAAGGGACAAAACATCATGTTTGCTTGTATTATTGAAACCTGAATGCGAATGTGAACTTTTCTCGCTGAGCATCGATCTCGAAGGATAACGGCTACGATCCGAACGAAGCCTGAACGACCTGCCCTTCTTGAAACTTTTATTATCTATAAGATTCAGTTCTCTTTTAGTAGTAAATATTTGAATATCTTTTTCATTTAATGTTTAATTATTATTCAAGTATTAAACACTTATCTATTGATAATACATTTATGTATGTAATAAAAAAATACATCGATCTAGCATATACGTGTGGTCGGTAAATTTATCTTATTTTTAATAGATAAAATAAGTTTTAGTGACTAAATAGGGACTAAGATTTAGGTGAGTCTACAATAATTTGAAAATGCATTTAAATTTTCAAATATTTCATAGAATTTTTTAATAAGAAAATTTAAATGAATTCCAGGAATGCCTACGTGTATGAGATAAATAGTATAATATAGATGCATTGTGTCAAGTGTTATTAAATACATTTATAATAAATGCCTTAACATTTATAGCAACGGCACAGCTTCTGAATTTGGATATAAACAAATGCTTAGTGTACTTTTTAGAAAAAAATGTCATGTTAATATTTCGGATGACGACGACGATTAGAGGTAGAGAAAAATGGTAAAAAAAAAGTACGACAATCGAATAACATCGAACATAATCGGGCATCCCTTCGTTGGTACTCACGTTCGCGAAAGAATTTATAAAATCCTGCTGGTATGCAAGTATCAACGCGAATGAAACAGAAAGAAGAGGTAGGTAAAGAGGATGCATATCGATGTTACACATAATTATTATAGTTTTGTATAGCAATATGTGATGCACGAATAATTTTCTATTTACCTTAAAAAAACTAGCCAGGTGTCTCGATCTTGCTTATTTTTATATTTTTTTACGAAAGATTAGATTTTGAAATAAATTGAAATTGAAAAAAATTGTGTCGTAAGTGATGTTATTACCATAATTACTTGCCGCTCGTTGAGTTAGCGGGAAATTCAAATGAATGCATTGTAAATTTTGAAATTTAGTGTTAAAAAAGCCTCTTGTGTAGCCCTGCAATGAGACATGTCAAGTGACATCTAGCTATATCGCTATTAGGATACTTCTTGCTTATCGTAAGAATTGGGTATGAATATATATATAGCTTTCTGATAGGCCAATGAAAATAATGAAACCGAAAAAATTATTAGTGCATTAAATTATCCAAGAAACACAAGTGAAGATCAGAATTGTAAAGCTAAAACCGACCTTTGGGTGTGATGCTAAGGTCCGAGTCGCTGGATCGCCTGTGTAACGGTATCCCCGGGTTCCTCGCAGCGGGCGAATGCGCCAACTTTTGATGCTGCTGCTGTTGTTGTTGCTGCAATTGTTGTTGTGGTCGTTGCTGTAATTGTTGTTGTGGTTGTTGTTGCGGCTGCTGCTGCGGCTGCCGATTATCGGCTGGGCTGATGGACGATCCCTGCTGTTGGGGCTGCTGGGCAGGCTCCTGGTGGTTGTTTTGCTGCTGCTGCTGCCTGCGTACGGACGGTGAATGGGACACACACAAACAGTCACTGGCATTAGCCGGGTTAGTGGTTTTAGTCTCGGAGGCGTTAGTACTAGAGCCAGTGAGAGTAGTAGGGCGTGTGGGGGGAAGGCTGTTCTCAGATCTGGGGGTCTCGCGGGCTTTGAGGGCTTGCATCTCGAGGTGCTCGGCCGCCCCGAGCTCCCGCGGCCCGGGCGGTGCGCTCCGGGCCAGCTGCTGGGCAGCCTCGAGTTCGACGGCCTCCTCGAGCTCCTCCGAGAGGTGGCGCATGACGGGCTCGGGCGCCATGTGCTGGTGCTGCTGGCCGATGCTCTCGCACGAGTTGTGGTGGCTCCTCGAGTGCTTGGCCAGGTGGTGGCCGGGGGAGTGGTGGTGGTGGCGCTGATGGCCGGGGAGCGAGTCCGGGGGCAGCGAGTCCGGGGAGCGCGAGCGGGAGTGCCGGTGGTGTGCCAAGCGCCGGTGCGCGGCCTCGGGCGAGGGCGTGTCGCCGTTCCTGCCGGCGGCCAGGTGCCTGCGCCGCTTCTGGGACTCGGAGCGGTGGTGCGCGAGCATGCGCGAGTCAATCACGCGGATCAGCTCTTGCATGCAGCTCTGCCGGTACTTGCGATTGAGCATCTCCGCGACGCGCGCCTCCTCGTCTGCGAGCCTGAGGATGGACTTGGGGCCGACCTTCGCCGCGAGCTCGTCCGGCGGGTAGGGGCTGTTGGGGACGATGTCCTTCAGGTTGACGCCCGGCACCTGCAGGTGATTGACGTCGGCGCTCGGCGAGCGCGCCAGCAGCGCCGGGGACGGCTTGACGACGGTCGGCGAGAGCGGGGCCGGCCAGTGCGGGGGCTCGCTGTTGCTCGAGTCCAGGAGGTTTCTCTCCTTGGGCCCCTTGTAGATGACGGTGTCGGTGCGCTCGACTCGCCGCGGCGATTTTCCCCGCTGCTCCGCGCTACCGGGCTGGTAGTGTTCCTCGTCCAGGTCGATCAGCAGCCTCTTCTCCGGCACCTTTGCGGGCAGCGCTGGCCGCGGATGCTTCTTCGCGTAGTACTCATCCTCGGAGGATTCGGAAAGAAAGTCCTCGTCTTGAACCACCGACAGCTGCTTGTGCAGCCGGTGATGCCGCGGACTTTTGTTACCGTTCTTTGTTGACTTGTCTGAAGCAGAATAGAGCTTTGACGCATGATTCTTCAATGCCGGAAGAAGGCTCTCGCGCTCTTCAAAGTATTCGGGCGAAGAGGGAGCTGGGACGGACCAGTGCAGCGGCTCGGGCCGTCTTTTCTCCTTGACTCTTTGAGCCTTCTCGTCCTCGCTCTTGAAAGATATCCTTGAGGGACTCGAATGCTTTTTGATCGGTCTCTTGATCCTAGAGTCGTCTGAGACTGAGCTCGCTGGTAAATCTGAATCGATGTCCGAGGAATACTCCGAGGATAGGATTTCGTCTGCTGAAAAATTATTTCTTGTTTTACTCTCGAATGCAGAAGGTGAAGGCATTGAAAGCATGTTCTCATCCTTTTTACTAATTAGTTCAATGATTCTGTCATTTTCCTCAACTTGTCCTACTTCATCTTTTTCGTTGAGCAGAACTTTCCTCTCTTCATCGTCATCTTTTTCATCCATTGAAGCTTTCTTCTCTCCGCAATAGTTTTTTTCTATTTTCTCTATGTTTATCTCTTCACCAGCCCCTTTTCCATCGATTAAATCAATTTTTTCAATTATAACAGTTCCACACGCAGTATCCTTTTCCATTATTAACATTTTTTTCTGTTCATCTTTATCATCATCCTTTGCGTTAATCAAAGCTTCCTTTTCTTCCTTGTCACCGTCCTTGATTGCAAACTCTGTAAAAGATATCGAAGAGTCCCGTACGAAAATGAAACGCCGTTAACACGATTTATTTAAGTTAATACAGAAAATTATTGATGAAATTTTACAATCATTGTTAATAAACTAAATTCATAGCAACTATAATTTCTTACGTGTGACTGAAGAAATAAGTTCCAGATTATTTTCAACTTATAAAAACTTTTTCATTACAAAACCATAAATACTGACAACCCATTAAAGAAGCGGATTGTGAAGCTTTTAAAGTACGAAGTTCATCAATATAGTACATTTCGACACTGGTGCGGAAGGTGATGATTTACTTCGTGTGACGTTTTTCGCACGAGCGAAGCTCGTGCGAAAAGTCACACGAAGTAAATAATCAACTTCTGCACTCGTTTCGAACGGTATTTTATACCACGAGAGCCGAAAAATCATACTAAAGTTGTGATTTTGAGGTTAGAGTGGTATAAATTTTTTTAATCCCATCTTAATGCAATTAACTCGAAAAATATTATTAAATATTTTGCGATTTAAAAAATTGAGTAAAAAATCTGAACGGAATAAATGAATAGAGTTTTTCCATTTTCGTACGGGAAGTGAAGGTCGGTGTCGATGCAGAGTACAGCTTCATTTGGGAATCACTGAATATCGGACAACTTTCAGCCTCGGGAGAGCTAGGATCTAGCAGGGAGAGCGTGTCGTCGAGTATATTATAGTTAGTACTTGATTCAGACGGATCATCATCTTCTTCATCGTCATCGTCGTCGTCTTCGGAGCTCGAAGTATCCGTCTCCGAAGACGAGATCATTGGTATTGCGTCATCCTCAGGCGATGCTTTTAGCTTGGAATAAGTTACTAAAAGCATCTTGTTACTATTATTTTCCGATGATTCCTTTTCCATAATTTCAGCCTCTTCAATGAGAGTCTGTTCTTCATTATCTTTATCAGATTTTAAAGGTAATGAAGAACCAGGGTCTTCCACCTGATTATCATCGATAAAATTAACTGGTGAAGGTGTAGGTGTTTCTCGATCTTCCTACAAATAAAACCATAATTAAGATAAAAGAATAAATATCACTACTAGTAAAAAAAACTTGTATTCTTACTTTGACGATATCTAGCGGCAAGCCACCGGAATGCACGGATCTTATCAGCATAGCGGCCATTCCATCACTTGTAGTCTTCCTATGAGTGAATTTTTTTCTTCTTATATTTTGTTGAAGATCTACAATTGACATGGATCTGAGGCTGGTGGTATCTGAGCCGCATACCGACCAAGTGCTAGAGTAGGCACTTTCAAGATCGCTCTCTTCGTCAACTGACGACTTTAGGCTGCGTTTGACGTTTTGAGGTAGATAACGTAGATTTCTGAGTCCTCGAGAGAAGCGATTTCCTTGTGGCTCACCGCGCATATCTTCGAGAGCCATCATTTGTCGGAGTGACAACTCATCTATCACATCGTCAGACAATGAAAGATTTGAGCCTGTCACCAACGGATTTCTTCTTAAATTGATGCTCGTGTATGATTGTATCGACAGCTGACGTTTCAACGGATTCTTGCACTCCACGACTTTCAGAGGAGTTAAAGGTTGCAATGGTACATTTTCACCATAAAGAGGAAATTTAGTACTTAGTAGAGTAGGCGAAGAAACGGGACTGATGTTATTAAGAGTCGTGGTACTGTTGCTATGGTGGTGATGATGATGGTAATGATGACGAGAAGGCAAACGCGGACTGCCGCCTTCGGATTCGGAGCAGTCCGACACTGGTTTAACGAGTTTTAAATTATGCGAGGTACAACTTTATTTTTTTTTTCAATTAGTAATATTGGTGTCAGTGGCATGCGAGGGGTTACGGGAGGAGGGAATGAAAAAAGATACATAAAATTATATATATATATATATACATATGTTTTCACCATTACCAGATTATTTTAGAGTTGTTTTATTAAATGTCTTCCATAACTGTTATTTTATGAATTTTTGAATGAAAAAAGAAATGTAAAAAACTTGCATTCAATGTGGAAATGTCATTTTAACTACTTTATTGCAATTTTTATTTTGGTTACAGAACATTTCAAAAAAATCCAGTCTGGATACAAGTCAAAATTTCAGTAAATTTATATTTTATGTTCTATAGATCACATTTATGTAATTTTATTTTAAAAATAAATATTACCTAATAAATATATTTTCTTTACAATTAATCCAAACAAAATGTGATCCACGGAATAAATAAATCAAGGTAACACTTTCACTGCAGATTAATACATAAAGTGATGTTTACAATATTTTAAATGTTAAATTAAAATTTTAATGGCTTTTCCCTTTTTTAAGGTTTTGAGAAATAATATCACAATTGACCGTAAGAATTTTGTTATTACGAATATTGTTTCAAGGAGTACATAAATGAAGAGAAATGACAATATTTTATGACGCATATATGGATCATGCCGCAGCGAAAGTGTTGTCATGTCAAAAAATTCAAAACTTACTCATCCGCAGCAGGTGCTTCAGATAAAAATTGCGGAAGATCATGTACTTTCACAAGAGTAACTACTGTTCCAATGCCTCTAGCAACAATTCCTGACTCTCCTTCTAAATCAAAGTTTTGCAAATATCTGTAAAATATTTATCAAGGTATAAAATGAATATTTGAATTTAATGCATATTTTAATTTATTTTAATTTGACTTACCCTATAATAGCATTGCCACCAAGATCTAATGCTTTAAGACCAATTTTTCTTTGTACTTCATTACTTAATTTTAAGAAAAGAGTTTGACGTGCTTCATTAGATGCTCGAGGTGTTCTTATTTTATCAATCCACTTGTATTCTGGATCGTCACTAACTACTAATTCTTCTACGAATCCATGTATAACTTGAGCATGATAACCATGTGGTACTATAGGAGCTGCAAAGAATTATTTACTTTTCAATTCTTTAATAGTTTAAAAATTGTTAAAGTCTCATATTTCAAGAATTAGCTACATTGTTAAATCTTTGTGGCAATGCAACAGAGGAAAAAAATTAAAAATAGAACAAAATGTAACTCACAATAAAAAAATGTAACCCCACATGATGATTGTCTGAATTTGTTGAAGTCTAAGAATAATTCCACTTTTACAATAATTTTAACTTCTCCCCTTATTCCGTGCATTGTGTCAAAAACTGGAAGCCAACCTGTCATAACTGATCCTAGAAAATTGAATATGCAAATAAGTTTACCACCATGCTTCAAAGGTTTAAACAAACATTTAATATTAGTATATATTATTCAAATATTGTTATAACTTTACCTCCTTGAGAACCTGTGCTTGAATTCATAGAAGCTTCTAATGTCCAAAGATTTTTAACGGGTGGTGGCACACCAGGTAACAAAAGTGGATTTAAGTTGACATAAACTTTACCAATAGCATCATTGGCTGAATATGTATCATGATCCATTAATCTGATCTGTAATGGCTCATCTTGTAATTCTGCATCTTCTACTTCAAACTTATACCATTCAGAGTTCCACTGAGGATTTAAAGATTTTCTGCACACATCAGTCTTGTACGTTGTGTTTCCAAATTTAATTTCAACATAAGCATCTGTGGTGTCCCCTGAGCGGTCCATTACTGGCAGGTTTCGACCTGCCAGGATTTTTACTTTTATTTTACCTGGCATGGTAACCTCTTCCTTTGTTTTCTATCTGAATAAATTTTAAAAAATCAATATTATTCATTTAAAAATTTCAAAATCTTATAATTTTTAAGGTGGTTCCCTGGGTAAGAGAGAGACAGACAGCTTTGAGCAAGATAGAAAGTGCACGCTGGCGCGCTGAGCGTACATAACCCTCACAACATATCAAGTCTGTGAAAGCGATATTTTTAAGACCCTCTATTTTAATAATGAAACAACGAATCTACTCCATTCTTGCGTGAAAACATTCCTTATTATATATTGTATGTGTATGTAAAATTCCAAGTCTGACTTGAATCTCGTTGCTTAGATATTGTTGTAAAGAGATACATAACGCGACAGTTTCGATATATAGATATATCTCCCATGTAATGCATGTAACTTTACACAGCAATTACTTAGAAGCCAAACAATAAAAGGCTCTGAAATTTGGATGACATTTGTTATATCTTTATTGACCTATGTGTGTAATTCCAAGTATGTGTTGAATCAACCCTGATCTCCAGGGAACCATCTTAAGTCAAAATTTAACTTTCTGAATGACTACATACTACAACTGATTATTTCATTTGATCGTTTAAAATAAGGGATGATAATTGTTTTGTATATTTTTATCACAGGTTTATTTATGTTTGTGTTGATTTGTTTTGATTCCAATTTATCTACTAAACACATGTATTATAAAAATAATTGTAACATGCTTAGCACTCTAATATCTTGTTTTATAAAGGTATTGAATATGTATAAAACATAAATAGCACCAATTAGAAAATATATTACTATAATAAGCTCATCTTATTTTTAAAAACGAGAGGTTATACTAGCTCCGGAACGAACGTCTATCATGTATGATTTGTTCAAAAGTGTCCTAGTTTAAAAAATCAATAGGAAAATTAATCGAATGGGATACATCTGATTAATATAGACTTTTAAAAAATCAACACAAAACAGAATGGGCAGAAAGATAGGTAATCCTCTGATATTAGTAAAACAGCAGAAAAACAGCGACGACCGCACCGTCACGACAACTTACTGTGATCAGTGGGGAGATGGACTGTGTCAGCGAGCTTATTTTAGCCGGCGCATAATTTGAGAGAGCAGTAGCAAGTAGCAACCCCCACAGTTTTCAGCTTCTTGCGAAAGTTTTCGAGCGGACGGACACACGCACGCATGAACGAGTGGTTATTGTGAAAATCGTGCCAAATTTTAGCAGGTGTGTTCACTCCGTCGTTTGATTTTTGGTTGACTGCAGCTGTTTTCAAAATTGGCAGCCTTGTAAGTTTAAATTTAGAGCGAGTCCACATAAAGGACAATGTACATAAGAGCCGTGTCGTGCTGTGTCGTGCTGGCGCCTGAGGGACAATGGACATAAGAGCCGTGTCGTGCTGTGTCGTGCTGTGCCTTGCCTTGCCCTTGCCGTGTCGTGTCTTGCTCTTGCCGTGCCTTGCCGTTTCGTTCCTACAGAGATATAGAATACATGTATATAAACCGACAGAAATAGGAACGAAACGGCAAGGCACGGCAAGAGCAAGGCACGGCACGGCAAGGCACAGCACGACACAGCACGACACGGCTCTTATGTACATTGTCCCTAATTCTGATGAGCGTGTCGGCGTGACACACACCAAATAACGACACAGAGCTGTCTCGGCGGAAATCACGCTTATGCGCATACGCAAGCCCAATGTTTTTGGTTTTTTAGTAGGTTAATCTTATAGGACGCATTCCGAAATGCGGAAACTCGGGTACGAAGTTTCGGACACAGATTCGGTATTTATCTGTTCCTCAGAGCTGTGTGAAGGCCCTTATACTCATAGATTGCGCGCTCCCGTGACAAGCGCTGAAGCCGGGCAAGAGAGAGGGCAATAGCTGTGGTCATGCTCTCTCTCTTTCTAATGGGCGCTTGGTGGGAGGAGAGTGTTCCCCTCAACGCCCTCTTCTCCTCTGCCGTCACCATTTCCCCTCTACCCCCACCACTGTAGGTGTGCGAGAGACCACCCCCCTTCCAGCCGATGAAAATTGCCAAAATCCAATAAAAAAATACCAAAAGATAGGATTTAAACTGCTCCTTCTAAAAATATTAGTTATGATATCTGCTCCCTTTTAATTATTACAACAAAAATTAAATAAATTAACCATTTTTTTATATCTTTAACGATGATATAAGTGACTAAAGAAATAATATCCCTCTTAGTGTCGATATTTATAATTTCCATACTAAGAGAGATATTATTTCTTTAGTCAATTGTCTTAATACACTTGGAAAAATTCACAAACTTAGAAGAAAGTTGGCGGCAGCTTTGCCATATAAAACGCTTTTTATTTTTTATCTTGAAAACTTTAATGATTTTAAAAAATCTGATGGTGGAGCAATTTAATATTGATTAGGAGCAGATTACTGGTATTTTTATTTTATTGAGAGCAGTTTTATTAAGCAGGATCGAGTTAATTAATGATGTAAAAATGATTAATTTATTTAATTTTTTTTGCATTAATTAAAAGGGAGCAGATACCATAACAAATACTATTGGAAGGAGCAGTTTAAATCCTATCTTGTGGTATTTTTTTTATTGAATTTTGGAAATTTTCATCGGCTGGGAGAGGGGTGGTGTGCGAGAGAGATAGCATGACCACGCGCCGCCATCTTGGGCTTCACGCCGCCCGTAAGGGCCTTTGCACGCTAAAAGCATAACGCGAAGGAATAAGGAATAAGAGGGCATAAGGTGGACATAAGGTATTTATGCTCCGCTTATTCCTTTTATGCCCGTGTTGTGTACGCAACGAAACGTGCATAACCTCTTGATTTTTTTGGAGTAAAGTTTTCGAAATGAAATAGCTTACTGTAATTATTAATTGACTCTAATTGGTTACAATCTAAAAAGTTGACAAAATAATAAAACTTGAGGGGCTTTTGTATTTTATCATTTCAACGTGCAGAAGTGAGAAAAGTTTTCTTCTTAATCATTTTTTATAATAATTTATAGTAGTGTAGACATTTTTGAACAATGGATGAAGAGGTAAATGTTTACTTGCAATTTATTATTAAAAAACTTACTCCAAAACAAGCAATTTAGGGGTTATGCACGATCCGTTGCGTACACAACACGGGTATAAGAGGAATAAGCGGAGCATAAGTACCTTATGTCCACCTTCCCTGGCGATTAAACTACGACTGTTTTCGGTCGTATTTCGGTCGTATAAGTTCAATATATTTAATATTTGTAAAAATTATATCAAATTGATGCTTATTTATAAAATATCATTTAAAGAATAAACTTAGAAGAGTGTGTGTGTGTATGCGTGCATGCGTGCGCGTGTGTGTGAGGGATATCTCCAGAGCGTGTCCACCGCCTTTAACCGAATACAGTTTATATTTTTGTATTTCTTTTCCGTTGTTGTACGATAACTAGCGTAAAAATCTACCAATCTTCTTAACATTTGATACAGAAATAGCTTTTTTGTATCTTTGAACTGAGTTCGCTGCTTGAAAAAATTTAACAGTTTCAGACCAAAGATATTTGCCCTGGTAACACACATTTTGCAATTCTGGTGCACTTCTAATTCAATTTCTCTGCTCTGCATGGAAATTGCGTCAGACCATACGTAACATGCTGTATACTTAACCTATATTTCTGCACAAAACGACTTGCACGAGGCTTTGAGCAGCAGAATTGCAGTAAACTTTCAAACTGACAATTACACACTTGGAGAACCCATCACCTGCACTTGCGCTTTCAGCAGAATTGCATGGGCAATAAGTTCATGTGCGCCAGGTACTGCGCAACAGAAATGAGCAGTCTTGTGCAATCGTTCGGGCAACCATATGGACCGACCCATCACGCGCGCGTCCACAAGAATTGCAACAGAATTACGCGTTGCGTCTGCTGCAGATGTGATGCAGCAAAAATTGCGTCAGAATTACAATAGCCGAAGTGCACTCTGACACAGACATCTGTTTGCACTTGCGCTTTCAGCAGAATTGCGTAGGAGATAAGCAAGTTCACGTGCGACAGACACTGTACAGCAGAAACGAGCAGTCTTGTGCAATCGTTCGGGCAACCATATGGACCGTCCCATCACGCGCGCGTCCACAAGAATTGCAACAGAATTACGCGTAGCGTCTGCTGTACATGAGATGCAGCGAAAATTGCGCCAAACTTACAATAGCTGAAGTGCACCTTGATATGAACAATGTTTTGTACTTGCGCTTTCAGCAGAATTGCACGGGAGATTAGTAAGTTCAAGTGCGTCAGATACTGTACAGCAGAAACGAGCAGTCTTATGCAATCAGTCGGGCAACCATATGGACCTTCCCATCACGCGCGCGTCCACGAAAATTGCAACATAATTACGCGTAGCATCTGTTGCAGATGTGGTGCAGCGAAAATTGCATTAGAATTACAATAGTTGAAGTGCACTCTGACATGGACAATAGCTTCTACTTGCGCTTTCAGCAGAATTGCATGGCAGATAAGCAAGTTCACATGCGTCAGATACTGTACAGCAAAAACGAGCAGTTTTGCGCAATCGCCCGAACAAGAATATGGACGGTCCCATCAGGTGCGGGTCCACAAGAATTGCAGCAGAATTATGCGTAGCCTCTGCTGCAGATGTGCGAGTTCCACGCGTATACAAGAGCGTGTAAGACGTGTGTACATGGCAAAATAATTATTCAAACAATTCTTAACCCCAAGCAGGCGGGGGATGCCAGTTTCACGGCTATCCGGGAGCGCGTCAGATGTTCATACATGGCAAAATAATTATTTACATAATTCTTAACCCCAAGCAGGCGGGGATGCAAGTTCCCCGCTTATACGGGAGTGCGTCAGTGGTGTATACAAGGCAAAATACCTATTTATAGAATTCCTAACCCCAAGAAGGCGGGGGAAGGCGTATATGGGAGCGCGTCAGACGTGTATACAAGGCAAAATAATTATTTATATAATTCCTAACCCCAAGAAGGCGGGCGATGCGAGTTCCACGCGTATACGGGAGCGCGACAGACGTGTATACATGACAAATTAATTATTTATATAATTCCTAACCCCAAGAAGGCGGGGGATGCGAATTCCACGCGTATAAGGATGCGTGTTAGACGTGTATACATGGAAAAATAATTATTCAAATAATTCTTAACCCCAAGTAGGCGGGGGATGCGAGTTCCACGCGTATAAGGGAGCGTGTCAGAGGTGTATACAAGGAAAAATAATTATTTATATAATTCCTAACCCCAAGTAGACGGGGGATGTGACTTCCACGCGTATACGGGTGCGCGTTAGACGTGTATACATGGAATAATTCAAATAATTCTTATCCTCTTGTAGGTTGGGGATGCTCCCGTATCGCGTGGAATGCGCACCTTGGAGTTAAGAATTATTTAAATAATTATTTTGCCATGTATACACGTCTAGCGCGCTCCCGTATACGCGTGGAACTCGCATCCACCGCTTAGTTGGGTTTAGGAATTCTATAAATACCCGGTTGTAAATATTCACCTGGTTTTCACCTGAATTTCCACCTGAATTATCACCTGAATTTCCACCTAAATTTTACGTGAAATTCGTGTAAAATGTATGCGAAAACCACCCAAATTTTATGTGATTTATACCTGTATTTCACGTGTCAAAATTCTAAAAACGTCAGGTGAATTTCACGTGATTTTCACCCGATGCTCACGTGAACTTCACCGGAGATAAATTAAACCCGGTTGCAAATATTCACCTGGTTTTCACCTGAATTTCCACCTGAATTATCTCCTGAATTTCTATACCTAAATTTTACGTGAAATTCATGTAAAATATAGACGAAACCCACCTCAATTTTATGTGATATATACCTGTATTTCACGTATCGAAATTCTAAAAACGTCAGGTGCATATCACGTGATTTTCACCCGAACTTCACGTCAAATTCACCAGAGATAAATTAAAGCATTGTTCTCGTGTAACCGTTTTCTCAGGTGGAATCCACACGATTTTCACAAGATATTCGTATGAACTTCATGTAGATTTCAGGTTTATTTGACTATAATATGTCGTAGCATTTCCGGTCGAATTTAACCTGAAATTCACGTGATTTTCGCTCGTTATTCACGTGAACTTCACTTAAGATAAATTCAAGCCTCGTTAGCATGTTATCGTTTTTAGGTGAAAATCTCATGAATTTCAGGTTAAATTCACCCAAAAATTCTACGAAATATAGATAAAATATACCTGAAACCTACATGAAGTTCATACGAAAATCTTCTGAAAATCTCGTGAGATTCACCTGGGAAACGAAAACACGAGAACAAAGCTTCAATTTATCTCTGGTGAAAAAAATCACGTGATAAGTGAAAAAATGGTTTAAAAACGAATAATTCATGATTAATGTTTCTTCTACTGAAGTATATTTATCCTCGGCCTACTTGGGGTTAAGAATTATTTGAATAATTATTTTGCCATGTATACATATCTAAGGCGCTCCCGTACACGTGTGAAACTCGGATCCCCCACCTGCTGGGGGTTAAGAATTATTTAAATAATTATTTTGCCATGAATACACGTCTAACGCACACCCGTATACGCGTGGAAGTCACATTGTCTCCGTCTACTTGTGATTAGGAATTATATAAATAATTATTTTCTCTTGTATGCACGTCTAACGTGCTGCTGTATACGTGTGAAACTCGTATCGCCCGCCTTCTTGGGGTTAGGAATTATATAAATAAGTATTTTGCCTTGTATACACCTCTGACGCGCTCCCATATACGCGTGGAACTCGCATCCCCCGCCTACTTGGAGTTAAGAATTATTAAAATAATTATTTTGCCATTTATACACGTCTAACGCGCACCCGTATACGCGTGGAAGTCACATCCCCCGCCAACTTGGGGTTAAGAATTATGTGTATAATTATTTTGCCATGTATACATATCTGACGCGCTCCCGTACACGTGTGAAACTCAGATCCCCCACCTGCTGGGGGTTAAGAATTAATTAAATAATTATTTTCTCTTGTAAGCATGTCTAACGTGCTGCTGTATACGCGTGAAACTCGTCACCCCCGCCTTCTTGGGGTTACGAATTATATAAATAAGTATTTTGCCTTGTATACAACGCTGACGCGCTCCCGTATACGCGTGGAACTCGCATCCCCCGCCTACTTGGGGTTAAGAATTATTTAAATATTATTTTGCCATGTACACACGTCTATCGCGCTCCCGTATACGCGTGGAACTCGCATCCACCGCTTACTTGGATTTAGAAATTCTATAAATAATTATTTTGCCTTCTATACACGTCTAACGCGTTCTCGTATACGCGTGGAACTCGCATCCCCCGTCTACTTGGGGTTAAGAATTATATAAATAATTATTTTGCCATGTATACACGTCTGACGTGCTCCCGTATACGCGTGGAACTTGTATTCCCAGCCTGCTTGGTGTTAAGAATTGTTTTAATAATTATTGCGCCATGTGTGCACGTCTGACGCGCTCTCGTATACGCGTGGAACTCGCACATCTGCAGCAAATGCTACGCGTAAGTCTGTTGCAATTCTTGCGGACGCGCGCGTGATGGGACGTTTCATATGGTGGCCCGAACGATTGCATAAGACTGCTCATTTCTGCTGCACAGTATCTGACGCACGTGAGCTTGCTTATCTCCCATGCAATTCTGCTGAAAGCGCAAGTACATGCTGTCGCCTTCGGCGAGAGCATAGTCTGCGCTCACCGCTAGGTGTCGCACTCTGCGCGGCTCCCGCTGTCAACCCGGCAGCGTGCGGGTATTATAAGCCCGCGTGGCCTACGCGCTCGTCGGGCTTCGTTCTCCTATATACATCCCGCCTTGCGCAGATGGTCTTGGCATTACGCTAAAGTTTAATTGGAGAATAAAGTTATTTTTTTTTGTAGACAAAACACTCGTTGTTATTGGCTACACCCACGAGGTGCAAGGTCTCCTATCCTTGCCTCACCTCGTTTTTGCAAATGGGATCACTCCTGATCCCCGGACTCCTCTTCCTTCCCCCTTAGCACCTTCCTCTAGATGAGCCTGCGTGTTTTGAATACCGAGCTCTATACTCGTAAGAGTATTCAGGTTTGCACCGAAATTCTTAAGCAATTCTGCTGCACGCGGACGTCTATCACGAGCGTCTTAAGAGGCCGACTCTGTCACAAGTCTGCACCGTTTCTGCCGTAAAGTTTCTGCCGCGCACACCCATCGAAATTCTTACGCAATTCTGGTGCACGCGGGCGTCCATCACGAGCCTCTTGAGATCGCACTCCATCTGTCACAAGTCTGTACCGTTTTTGCCGTAAAGTTTCTGTCGCAAGCAACTAACGAAATTCTTAGGCAATTCTGGTGCACGCGGGCGTCTATCACGAGCCTCTTGAGATTGCACTCCATCTGTCGCAAATCTGCACTGTTTCTGCCGTAAAGTTTCTGTCGTAAGTAACTAACGAAATTTTTACGCAATTCTGCAGCATACGGGCGTCCATCACGCGTCTTTTGAGATCGCACTCCATCTGTCGCAATTCTGCAGCATTTCTGTTGTAAGTTTTCGGTCGCGTGCAACCGTCTGAATTCTTACGCAATTCTGCTGCACGCGGGCGTCCATTATGAGCTTCTTCAGATCGCACTCCATGTGTCACAAGTCTGCAGCATTTCTGTTGTAAGTTTGCTGTCACGTGCCACCGTCTGAATTCTTACACAATTCTGCTGCAAGCGGGCGTCCATCATGAGCCCCTTCAGATCGCACTCTATCTGTCGTAAGTCTGCAGCACTTCTGCTGTAAGGTTCTGGCTGCAGGTTCTACCCGCAGAACTATGCGAAAATGCTAAGGTATGTTATGCATGATCTGCGCACTCGCGCGTGCGTCAGAGTGTGTTACCAGGGTATCGAACGTCGTGTTGACCGGTGCTATCGCGCTTCAAGGGTTACAAGTTACGACGACGAAATTTCGAAGGCTGATGCTATTTGTACGATAGATTTCTTAACCTCAAAATATATCAATAGACAAAAGGAGTACACTAGAAAATTTTGAAAATTAGACAAACTTTGATAGATGACTAAAGAAATAATATCCCTTATTGTGTGGTAATTATTTTCTTACCTGCTCTATCAAAATTTCCCCACCCAAACGATACACGTTTCTGTCGTATCTGTATATATAGATATACCACGAATACAATCTGTCGTATAAATAGCCGCGCCGAATTTCGAACGTGAGAGTGTGGTGGTTACTGGTTACTGCTTATACGTCGAGGAAGACCTGCTGATATCCACGCTGTCATCTCCGAGGATGTGCCGAGTTTCGTGCTGACGTTGCCGGTCGAGTATAGCTATCATATCCGTGGTCATGTTTCCCATGTTTACATTTAGGTGAGACCAGTGCACCCACACTTTCATGTATGTTTGCGTCTGTCTCATGTTTCTTTATTTTCCTATGCTAGTTGTGCTACGATGGAGCTGTGCATTACTTGGGGAAAGCTATTTCTTCCTTCTCTGCCAGTCGTGGCAAATTCTTCTTCCTGATCCCTGCTACAATGTACTTGATGCTAGAGAAGACCTTTTTGCAAGTTTGTTGCCGTCACCTCAACTGGTGAGTAATATTCTAATATTTAATAGTTTGCTATTGTTACTTCAATCACTGTTTATTCTTCTAGGGTTGACTGGGTGGCTTCCGTTATTAAAGATGGCTTGGTCGACTTATCTGTGTATGCATTTCCAAGGATGACACTTGGTATAGTAAGTATTTTCCAAATGATTTATTGTTAAAAATAAAAGGTTTTTTTATTGACAAAGCATTTATAATTATTACCAGTTGACGTATATTTATAAAATAACTTTACATATTAAAGAGTATTGACAGGTGCATATGTTCGATTAAAATTGTCTATTCTGTTTTGTATAATTTAATATTTATGGATTGCCAGTTTTCCACATATAAAAGTATAAGTTATTGTTATATAACTTACAGTGGAAGAGCAAGCCATGCCGTATTGCTAAATGCTATTTTAACATTTTCTTTTTCATACCTGATCATTGAAATACAGTTTACAGTTTGTAAAAGGCTATGTAATAAATATAATATTGTTTGAAATTTACTGCTCTATTTAGAGTATAAGCTGTAAGCTATATTTTAATGAGCAAGTAGCATTTAGTAGTAACGTATGGGTTTTATCCAACAATGAAAGTTATATAACAATAACTTGTAATATTCTATATGTAGAATACTTGCAAAGCATAACTATAACTTTAACTTTAAAAAAAAAAATGAAAAAAACAGAATGACTAGTTACAAGTCAAGACACGCACAACTAATATTCAATTTATATTGTTGTTATGTCTCAGGTAGTAAAATGAAAGAATACTGACAGTTCATATGATTTTAGATCTTACATAAAAAGATCATTACTATAAAAGTTTTCTTACCTAGCCTATCTTATCATAGTGAATTTCAACTTGACATATTTCAATTGAGAATGACTGATGGAAAATTATTTAGTTGTAATAAGAACATTTAATTAGAGTTTATAAAATTCCTCATAATTTGTACAGTGTGTTTTGAATTGTTCGTATAAGTATAATTAAGGAAATTGAAAAAATTGGACATTAGATGAACTATATAGAATATGCTAGTTTATCCCAGCCTGGTGTTAGGCTTGGATAAACTAGCATATCCAATACAGTTTGTGCAATGTCCAATTTTTTCAATTTCCTACCTCATAATTTGTAGCTTACCTTCATAGCTTAAATTTTGTAAAAGGCTATGTCATAAATATAATATTGTTTTAAATTTACTGCTGCATTTAGTGAAAAAACTCTAAGCTATATTCTAATAATCAATTAGTATTTAGCAATAATGTATGGGTTTTTTTCTTTCGTTGTAAGTTATATAAAAGTAACTTAGGCACACACATGTCAATAATTTTTAATATGTAAAGTTATTTTACAACTATATGTGAATTGGCCATAATAATATATGCTTTTTATTTTCTTGTACACGGAGAAAAATTTATTTGTAAACTTTACTCTTTTTATAAGAAAATTTATTATTTTTATAGTAGTGCTGGGACACTCTCGACATGTAGGATTTTTACTGTTTTAAATAGTAATTTTTATAATTTTCATAGAAATTTTATTTTTTAAATAATAATTTTTATTATATTTGTAGCAAATTTTATTATCTGAAATAGTCATTTTTATTATTTTTACAGCAGTCATTAAATTATTATTTCAAATAGTAAGATTTGCTACAAAAATAATAAAAATTAATATTTAAAACAGGATATATCCCACATGTTGAGTATGTCCCAGCGCTACTATAAAAGTAATAAATTTTCTTATAAAAAGTTGAAATTTACAAATAAATTTTGCTCCGAGCAATGAATCAACTAATATTCAATCTGTTTTTGTTAGCAGATGAAAGAACACTGACATTTCATATGACTTTAGATCTAGACAACACTATCGCTGCTGTGCTGTCCGTTTAATACCACATTTATGTTTAACGAATAATAGGTGAACCATTACTATAAAAATTTTCTTGCCTGGCCTAGTATCTTATTATAGTGAATTTCAACTTGACATATTTTAATTGGAAATGATTGATGGAAAATTATTTAGTTATAATAAGAACATTTAATTAGAGTTTATAAAATTCCTCATAATTTGTACGGTGTGTTTTGAATTATTCATATAAGTATGATAAAGGAAATTGAAAAAATTCGACATTAGACGAACTATATTGGATACGCTAGTTATTCCAGCCTGGTGTTAGGCTGGAATAAACTAGCATATCCAATACAGTTTGTCCGATGTTCAATTTTTCAATTTCCTGCCTCATAATTTGTAAGCTTATACTAATCAATTTTTACTAGAACTATCAGTATAATAAAGATGCAGTAGCAACAGTATCATCAGTAGTAAAGCCCTACAAAATGCCAATACTCTTTCATATTATCCCTCGTGTCATAAACATATAAGAACTAAGCTACATTAATTGCATTTTAGCTTATTTTCCTAAGGTACATTATTCTTGACAAAAAAGATTGAATATCAGTTGATTTAGTACAAGACCATAGAAAGCATTTATATTTATTGCCAATTCACATAATTTATTAAATAATTTCACATATATAAAAGAATATTGACATGTGCGTGTCTTGAGGGTGTAACAATTAGTCATTCTGATTTTTTTTAAATTTAATATTTATGATTTGCAAGTGTGTACATACACACACACACACACGCACACATAAACACACACACACACACACACACACACACACACACACACACACACACACACACACACACACACACACACACACACACACACACACACACACATATTATTCATACCCGTAACTTTGAGGATCTAGAGTTTCTTTCGCCAGAGTCTTGCGCGCTTGACTAAAGAAATAATCCCCTCTCTGGGTAGAAGGTACTAATATAAATCCTCAAAAGTACCGTTTCATACCTTGGCACTTTGAGGATAAATCCTCAAAGTGCCGAAAAATCCTCAAAGTATCCGTATGATGCTGAATAGAATCCTCAAAGAATGCAAATGATATATATATATATATATATATACACACACACACACACACACACACACACACACACACACACACACACACACACACACACACACACACACACACACACACACACACACACACACACACACGGTTAAACGCCGTGCAATAATGAGCCACTTAAGTCACGAGTATCGTATACTATTTTATAGCTCGTGTGACATAAATCCACCATATTCTTATTTTATTTATTTGTGCTTATTTATAATGATAGTTGGAACTTGGAAGTGGGGTGGGAGAAGTGTGGGGCGGAAGGGGGGGCGCAGCCCCCGTCGCCCTGAAAAAAATTGATAAAACGTTATTTAAATAATACAAGACCTGATATAGAATATGGTTATTATTGAATCTAGAATATTGAATATATACATAAAAAAATCATAAAACTAGATTCTTGGCAATTTGATTTGTATCTTTAACAATAAGTTGAAGTTTATGAAAGTGAAAGATTTTTATACGTTGTATCATTAAAGAGAAAGACTTTTAAAACTAAAATCTATACAGTTTAATATTGAATATTTAAAAAGCGCGCGGTCTGCTATCCCATAGCAGATGAAACTAACCTATAATATAGACAAGCCTTATTATCATCATTTTTATTTATTCTTTGTGGTTTGTCAACCATTAACGAAGTTTTACTTCTTTTCCTGTTCATTCGTATATGTAAAATCGTATTTTTGAATAGTTTTGGTAGATAATTGGTGTTAATTACGTGCCTGTGACTTAAGTAAATTCATTATTTCACAGTGTAATAATGGGCTACTTAAGTTACAGCTAGCCGTGACTTAAGTGCGGATTTAGGTCACACAGTGCTATAAATATCAATAAATAAATAAATAATTATGAATTCTCCAATCTACAAAAGAAAATAATAACATGAATCTTAATAATACACTGTATCACGGTTTTCTATTCTTTATTTCAGCAATCAATTGTCTTATTCCTGGTATCCAGGAACTACATACAGACGTATGGTTCGTCATAAGTGAAATATGTAACTGATCTGCTTTTCGTGTATCACATTCCTTCAAAGCTAAAAGTGTTAAAATGTTAATAATATTGAAAAATTTCAGCAATAAAAAATTTAAAAATTACCTTTAGAAATATCTAAAAGCTGCTTGTGCACTGCACCATTGAGTTTATCTTCATTCCACATGATTTCCATCCTATCGAGTCTTTTTTGTACTTCGTCTGCTTTAGTAGCCTCTAAATGCTCCATGAGGCACCGTAAATTTTCAAGAGTAACTTTCAAAGCTTCCTCTTTGTTTATCTTAATTTGTAAACATGAATCTTCTGCTGTAACTCCTGTGGGAGCAACAATGGGCTTGTGAGGTGCTGTTGTTAAGCTGCCAATATCATTCAGTAGCGGTATATTTGGCACAATCTGATTTAAAGAAGCAATCGAAGGCTTTGGTTGTGAGTTTAAGGGAAATGCTACTCTTTTGTTTAATAACCTTTTTGTTGGTGTACTACCACCAACTGATTTTCGAGGCGGTGTAAATGCCCAACTTGGAGGATCATTCCACCCTGGATCATGGCTTGACTGCAGTGATTTCTGAGTGGACATCACTTCTATAAAAATCATCAAAAAATATGAAATTTTCTGACATGAACCATTTTCTTTTTTATGATTCTTTTACCTTCTGTATCATTTTCCATACTTATGTTATCTGCAAGATGTACTGAAATAATTATTGTAGAATTAATTGTAAAGATAAAATCTATTGTAAAGAATTATTTATATTTAAAGAAAAATATAAAATTTGTTATAGATATACGTATTATGTACTACATCTGTCAGACTGTCACCCATTGTCACATGTTATCTCATCTGTCAATAAAATAAAGTAAGTATTCGATGAGAAGGTTAGGCAAAACCTAACTTTACCAAAATAACATCATGTTAGGACCCGAGTAGGGGTCTGGGAGCAGAAAGGCGCTTCTGTAATGGTCGCCGCGTCGACGAATAAGACTGTAGGGTCGTTGTTTGATGAAGCGCTAACGGGAAATGCACATTGCATGATTTATGACCTATGACTATGACCTATGACCTAACCAAAATAACAACGTAGTCCGACTTCTATAGAATGTATTACCACAGGAGAAAGTGAAACAGACCTATTCTCTAATTTTAAATGTTGCACTGTCTCATTTAACTAACAATACAATAAATAATATGCAATATTGGATTAATATACTTATAAATATTATTGTTATGACTGTATTGGATTGATATAATTATAAATATTATTATAATTATTAATTAACTAATAATACTACATAACTTCATTATTGATTTATAAAAATATTATGCAACTATATATTTTATCTATAAATAAATGAATTATAGAATTGAATAAAAACATAAATAACCAAGACAATTTTGTATGAATTTTACATTTATTTTATAAATTGGTAAATTAAAATACAGAAAAATTTAAAGATAAACTATGTTCACTTATTTGATAGTTTTGACAATAGCATAAGAACATTGTGTGTCGTAACGCAAACTATAAATAAGCTAAATATTAATGAATATTTTTATACTTGTTAGTAATTTCACGAATACAAATCAAACAATCAAGTACATTTTGTTATAACCGTGCCGAGCTGGAGGCGCTCGAGCAAGGTTATGGGAGTTATTCCTCTGGGATCAGGATGTGGCTCAGAAATAAACTCTCGCTTAGTTTAGAGGTGAATAGATAAGGTTTATTAGAAAGTTACTATTAATTAAAGTTACGACTTGTGTCTCGCACACGCGATCCTTCTCAGACGACTCGTCAGCCACGGCACCTCTGCCTTTCTCGACACGCTTGCCTATAACGCTCTCAGCTCTCTCGTCGGCACGTCCTAACTGCTCGACAGTTCCGCGACGTCTAAC